>VRYO01000617.1:2668858-2692092 GCA_009812075.1 Sialia sialis | reverse complement strand
TCCCAGAAAGACTTGGTAAAGAATCTTCCATGAATCCAGGCAAAGGATCATAAAAGAATATAACAAAAAGAAAAGCAAAACAATAGAGAAGCAGAGGTATACAGAATAAAGCAAGGATGAATCCAGGTGATGCCTTTTGACTACATCGTGTCCTTGTTGCCTATTCTGGGAACTTTGCTGAGTCCTTGGCCCAGCCACAGCCTCCTTACCTTAGCTCAAGCTAAGTACAGCTACAATCGTCCATAAATCAGTCAGCAGATAAAAAACTCACACATTTTTCGCAATAAGAAAAATGCAAGATTTGTCTTTTTTTGGGCTTTCATGTCTGCAACATGCAAAACCAGCAGAAAAGATACTGATTGTGCTTACATGGCTGTTAAAGAACTGGAATATTTGGGTTTAAAACAAGGAGACAATCATGCAATATTCCCATTGATGGCAGCTGTGCTGGTGTGTTGTGTCAGTCCTGTTCCTTTGCTGTCCAGACCCAGTTACTGCTATGGCTCACCAGAAAAATCAGATTTTTCTTGCTTCAGTTTTTATTTTAACCAAAATAACTGTTCTGGGAAGTTGCTACATAAATTCAGAGAATAGCATCTTTCTGGAAACAACACTGAACTAATGTCCTCAGCGTATTAGAGGTATTTGTCATTGCATCTTGTGTAGGTGTTGTGAAAAGTGTCCATGCTAACACTGCCATAATCAAAAACATGGCCTCATTCCCTTTTATTGCTGCAGAAAAGCTCACCTGCTGCTCGTGCCATCCAGTTAAACCCTGCTGTCATATCCTCCACTTTTTTTTCTTCTAAACTGCCATTTTCCTGCTCCTGATAAGAGTACAACATGCCCTCTGCCTTTATTTCAATATTTCACAGAAGGAAATGGAAAACAGAAATTCTTTTTTCTAAAGCTTTAATAAATTGATTTAATAATATTACAGAAATATGTCTTGTGGTTTAAAAAGTTAAAACTTATTCTATTGCTTTCTACAGGTGTTGCAAACATTTATAGAAAACTATGAAATGCATTTTGTCATATTCTGTTTGATTAAGAACTGTTAATTTCCATCAGATTGGAAGAAGCAATTTATCTGCTGGTGTAGCATCCCTTAATCAGGCCCTTCCAGTGGCACCTTAACTAAGGAAGCAGCAGCACAAGGTGAGCTGCTGGGCTGCTTGCAAACCCCAGACCTTGTGCTCAGGGTTGTGATACTTGTCTGAACTGAGAACTGGGACAGAGCAGTTTGAAGCACCTTGCTGCTGGCAACTGTACATACTGAGCACACATGCAAAAAGTTTTTTTTGTCTCCTTGGATTGGTTTGAACTCTGCTCTCAGCAGTGACAGCAAATGAATTAATCCCTCTCTTTCTCTCTCTCCTATTTGACTTTGTGCCAGTTTCACTGGCCCATTCCTGCTCAGGCAGCTTTAATAGAAACCAATTCACTGGGCCTTTTAAAGGCATATTTCCATTGTCAGGAAAATGAATCCACAGACACCAGAGGTTTACATGCATAAAGGAGACAGAGCAGTCCTGTAACTTTATTCAAATAAAGGGAGAGGTGATGGCGACCCCTGGGGTCTCTCAATTTTTTGGAGGATGAAGCCTCCTTTTTATTCTAATTTCCTGGCTGCATTTCCCTCTCTCTTTCCCCATTGGCTGAGGTATTTGAGAGGTACAGACTTCCCAAAACACCCAACACACCCTTCTGATGTATACCCCCACACCTTTTCTTTTGTTTGTGCCAATCAGTGGAATTCCTATGGAATTTATGGTTCTTCCCAGTTTTTTCATCTCTCAGTATCCAATTTGATTTATCAGCAGACCTACAGTTTGTAAAGATGAATCTCTCTCATTCCATTTATCAATCAGTGGAATCCTTCCTATTGTTTCTTCTATCTCTCAGTGCTAGTTTCACCTACTAGCAGAGCAACAGTTTGTAAAGACAAGCACCTCATTCCTTTCAATATTCTCTGTTCATTTTAGTTACCCCACTTGTGAAAGAGGGTTATAAAGAGAAGGAAGAGTGAAAATGAAAACAAAAAGGAAATTAATACAGCACCTGCCTCTACAGGAGCAGAGCCTTGAAGATTCCATATCCCCCTTCCTTGATGTAATAACATGCTTTGACCTAACACACCACATTTATTTATAAATTATACTAAATATGCACTAGGATATATTTGAAAAGATGCTATTAAAGGAACTTCACACATGGAAAGGGCATATAGGCTTTTTGATCAGAAAGAGAGTGCATTTGCATTAAAATAAAAAAGTCTCAAATCTTAGTTGGAGACATAAAAAAAAAATTACTTTGCTTATTAATAAGAGAAATTGCATTTTCATAAGTTTTTTCTTCCAGTATCATGATCAGTATTTTAAAGGAGACCTGGACCATGTGTTCACATTTCTGATTAGGTACCCATACTTTTCACAAAGGCAGTTTTCCATGTGGTCTCTCTGAACTTTTGAATTTTCCACATCAGAAAGTCCAATATAAATACAGTAGAACCTTGGTATTAACAATTTCACTTCTTAGTGATTTTGAAAACATGTAGCATTATATGATACTTCTCATTCATGGAATAAAGTTATCAAGATGAATAAAGCAAGAAATGTAAACTTTAAGAGGTTAATGGTGTAATAGCAAAGGGAGAGGGAATTCAGAGGAAAAATAATTAAAGAAGTTCTACAAAAATAATACAAACAGAAAGGTTCCAAGAGCTTTGCAATATACTGGGGAGAGGAAGGAAATAAAGCACTGCCAACAAGTCACAGGTAAACAGCTTGACAGAGAGTGAAAATGTTGCCAAGAGGAAGTGATAATGGTTTTGTATCCATAATTCATTCATCTCGAGGGATGCAGATTACGTCATGCAGTGGCACTGCTGTATCCTGATTCATTAGTGAGTCCTGCAGAGCATTTTCTGCACTCCTAAGGTGGGGAAGTGCCTGAGACACATGCACTTTGTCAATTACTGCCTCCTTTGCTCCTGACAGTGCTGGATGCTCTCAGGGTTTCAAGTTCAATCTCATACCAGTGGTAAGACAGGGTGAAAGTCTGAGCAACAGCTCAATCATCATTGCATGGGCCAATCAGAAAGAGCAGGATTAATCACACTGGTGTTGAAAGAAGGAAAAATGAAAGAGCAGATACACTTCCCACCTGATCATTAGTTTGCAGTAACACAAAGGGTGATGGAAGCTTGAAGGAGACACAGATAAAAGTGGCAGTAATAAAAACTGGCACAGATGAAATATGGGACTCAGAATAGGGAGGTGAGAACTGGAAGAGTTCAGAAGGAATAGCAATTAAACAAGGTGAGAGTGTGTTAAAGAACACTGGGCATAGACATGGCAAGTGAAGGAAAAAGGGATGGTGAAAAACCAAAAATAAGGCCAGCAAAATAACAGTGTTGCATGGTAATGAAAAAAGAAGAAAGAGAAATCAATTTGGTAAAGAACAGATTATTGGAGGGGATGTGGTACTTCAGAATAGAGAATGAATCCTAAAATTTCAAGCAGGGATCTTCAACATGAGTGAGAAAGAAGGAAATTAAGTATGAAGTGGTCAAGAGAAATTAGTTATACATAATCCAAATTAAAACACACCTTTGATTTCAAAGCCTTAGAAGATTTTTCTTTTCCTATGCACAGTCTCACACATTTTCCAGTTGAAGTGAAAATGTAATTTATTCATTATGTAAACCACTGTACCTTACCTTCCCTTCATCTCAACCACAAGAAAACACGTGGGATGCCTCAATACTTAAAAGATATATCTATAAGACTTTTATGCCCCAACAGGCACTCTAAAATGTGTGATCTCTGCCTCTGAGAGCTGGGCTGGGTCTGGGCTGTGATATCAGGAATGCCTCCTGGAGGAGCTGCTCTTCAGACCTTGGGCTGGGGCTCCAGGGAGAAAATGTTTGTGCTGTCCTTGGCTTTCCTGCTTTCAGGAAAAACTACAGTGGGTCAGAGAAGAAACAATGGACATGTGCTCTTCCTGAGTGTGGCATTGTGACCTGACTTCTCACACAACTCCCAGTTCACCCAAACCCACAGATGGAGTTGTGAGGCTCCATGAGGGCACTCAAGGAACCCCAGGGCAGGAGGGCTGATGGCCTCAGGAAGCCTTGGGGCCACCAGGGAAGGGGCTCAGGACAGCTGTGCTGGGGTGCTGTGGCACTGGGGAAGGTGCTGAGCTGGAACGCTCCATGCCACTCTCAGTTTGTCACTGCAGCACTGTACAAAACTGTCAGCACACATTTCACGTTCATATACTTGGAAATTACCAAAATCAAAGCAAAGTTAGTATTTTGATAGGCTAAACAAGTACTTGTAGATGCTTGAAAGCCGTTATTTTTATTCATTTTATTTTTAACAGTGCCAAGAAAAGTGACTTTCTTCAAGTTCCATGTACTTTCTAGTAACTAATGCTACTGAAGAGAGTCTGTGCCACCCACACAAAAAAGTAGTTAGTGGCTTTCCCAAGTTTAGGGTAATAAAAGTTACTCAGACACCAGGAAAAAAAAAAGAATCTACTCAATGCTTTTAAAACAAATAAATAAGTGAATAATGAATTAAAAATATTCTGTTTCCCCCATCCAAGTATGGTAAACTATGTACATCTAATCTATAATATAGAATTTGGAAAAAACAATGTGTCAACCAGGTACCTCATGAGATGGAGGATCAGATACCAGGTGATGAATACCTACAAGAAGCAGGGAAAGAAAATGCATTCTCAAAAACATCAAGAAGATGTTTGCACTGTGTTAACATCTCACGGCCAGCCAAAGGTCTGGGAAAGCTCCTTTGCCCATCAATCTAAGACTGCCTTCAAACTGCTTCCAGCTTTGCTTAATTGCTCTCTTCCTGTAAGTGCTTGACAGTTTGACAGAGACTGCACTCCTGAGTAATCTGGCCTTTTTGTTTGGTTAGAATGAAGTTTAGGGTGTGGTTAATAAAGGGAAATTGGGAAGCAATAATTTTGCGTTGAAATACTGGCACCTAATGACACAGAAAAAAATTATTAATTAGTGCAAATAAATGACATAAATTCCTAGTGGCAGCACTTTATAGCTGTGTCCATGAAATTGAAATCCTGAAATTTCACCTTGCAGTAAAATAACCTGGTTTGCACAGTAGGCTTGAACCTAGGGGAGAGGAAAAAAAAAAAAAATCTTTTCGTGTCATTATTTATCATGGACAAAAGGGGAGATATCAAAGTCTGAACTGACACCTAAGGACAAAGCACTTGGTTCCCATTCATTCTCTTTTATTTGACTGTGGGTGTTGGCTGCTGCCTCTCTGACCCACTGAAGTGCCTGGTGTGCTCACAGCACCTCAGGCTTTCCCTGTGCCTGTCACCATGTCCTGGCCAGGTCCCACCAAAGACACACCAGTGCACCCAGAGTTCCTTGTTGCACTCCTCATCTGACTCATGAACACTTGGCCTGAAAAGTCCTGCAGAAATATTGTACCTAAAGCACGGGAGGCTTAGCAGGTGTCACCACCAGGAGTGAGACACTGCTAATTGAGCACTTCCCAATAACTTATTGACGTTAATCAAGTCTCCCAGAAGAAGGATGTCAGCAGTAGCACTGACAGCTATGTACACAAGAAACAGCAAGAGGTAACAGAACAGCAGGGTTGGGACAAATATTAATGACACTGCTTTTCACTGAACTGTTCTGAACACAAACCATGCACATCATTTGTCCACATACACAGATGACAAGACACCTTAAATTACACGAAGGAGAATCAGATTTTTCAAATTGCTATGATTTGAAGCTTCTGGTTGTATTAAAAGTAAGCAAAGCTCAAGGGAAACCCATTACTAAATGTCCATGTATTGGGGTCAATGATAAGCTCTCATAGGAAATCTAAGCAATCGGTTTCCCTTTAGACAGAGGGTGTTAACATAAGAATGCTTAATGAGGTTTTTGATCAAATTTATCCCCTCAGATAAGGGAAAGCCACACAGAACCATTATCTTCATTGACAAGATAAGATAATAGGCAACGGTCAAAAATGAACACTTTCAGAAAGTCCTGTTTTATACAGAAACAGATCATTATGGCAACTTTTGGCTGTTGAACTGCTAGTAATTTTAAATTAATCCTTGACAACTGTGAGAGTATTTTCCTTCATGTATTTCCAGCATGTGATGAAGTAAGGAGCCTGCAGTTTAGATACGTTTTGACTGGTGGCATAAAAACAAAAACACTGCATGCAAGAGACCCTCTAAGAGCACAGCACTGAAGCATTACACTGGATTTTAGAGCTGACACTCTCTTTGGTTTGTACCCGGATCTGGGACTATGGTGTGCTGAAATAGGCTCTTCTGTCTCAGAGCAAATGATCTAAATTGTCTTTAACTGAGTTACTGGAAAATCCTTGCTGCCATCCTGGGAATTTTGCCCATCTTGGAATGAAGGACAGTTTATTTTAAAGCCACTGCCATCTTGACTGGTGGGTTCAATTGTTGTTTCCTGGAAATCCTCATGGATTTGCTTGGTTATTATAATTCTTGACTGTAGCTCTTTCCTTTAGAGTGTGACAATTCATTGTTTGCCTAGAAAAACTGGGAAAATATCCAAAACTCTACAGATGCCACCATGAATCTATTGCATGCAAATCCTATGGTTTTATAAAGTCAGGTATCTTCTTTAGGAGTTAATGGAGAGAAATAGAATAACCCAAGTATCAGAAGTGTCAAAAAAAAACCTTTTTAGTGTCTCAACCAGCAGTGGTGACTACACTGTTTTGAAGTGGAATGACTCAGTCTTGTCAGCCTCTGCATGTTATTTTGGGATCACAGCACTGCCCAGAGTCTTTCCAGAAGTCACTTGTTGGTTTTCATCAAGGCGGTCTTCACACAAGTAGCAAATCAAAGTAACTTTGCAGTGCAGTACAAAGGTGTTGGTACCCTCTCAGTGACTGCTGCAGCCCAGAAACTGCTCACCACGTCTGCCTTTGCAGCAAGCCTGTGTTCTAAGCTGCTGCATTATGTATTCAGTGCAAAACATATTCATGGTTATCCTGACCACACATTTGGATTACAAAGGATGTTCTCTTGCCATGCTTGGACTACTGCAATTTACCAGTGAATTTACCCAACTCAGGCTTTTGAATAGATAACCTGCAAGCACACAGCCTGCAAGAGCAGGCTGCCTGGAGCTGGTCAAGAGGACCATGATCCAACACTTCCAAGCTGCTACTGCACATAATCTCATACTCTTCTACAAGCAGATGCTCAGCACCCTGAAATGCAGATGCCAGGGCAAAGGCACAATCGAGGCTCACTCACAGAGGGGCTGGAGCTGGGGCTGAGCAGCTGCTCCAGGCTCCCACCGCAGCCAGGGGATGATGCTGATCCACTTACCATCCTACTTCTGTGTCAGACAGCTTTTCTCACACCTGCTAAATGTCCTGAACAGCTCAATTCATGTTTGGGAAAGAAAGCCATGCTCTGGCACTGTCCTTGGGTGGCTGGAAGCCCCACTTGGCTGCCAGGAGCTCCTCAGTGATCCAGGCAGTGAGATGACAGATCTGAGGACTTTTTTACTGGCTCTCCTACCTACTGTGAATAGCCAGAAAGGAACGTACAGTTGTTCCCAGCCTGGTAAATAGTCTGAGATCTTCCAGGTTTGTCACAAAAAGAAAATCTCTCCACTTAGGTATTGGGGACCAACAAGAATAAGATTTTAACCATCAATAATTACTATAGTATTTAGTTTTTCCTGAGTATAAATTAATATGGTTATACAACCATGTCATCATTTTAGTAAAGCATTAATGCTGTTTGTGTACTGGTTCTTTTATTGCTGCTTCAGATGTAGTTGTAACTCTGAACTAAATTTTAAAAGCCTTCCATCTGCTAAGAAAACCTGGCATGGAGGTACATCTCATGACACTCTCGCCCCCTCTCTCTTTCCCAAAATTCTCATAATCTCCAATCTCTCTCAGCCATTCACTCCTTGCATTTACTGCCATGCCACAGAAGTGAAGAAGCGTCAGCACACAGGGTTTAGCCATCATTTCCCGAGTCAGTAGCCCTGAAGAACATTTTCTCACGTGAAGCCATGCTGACTTGTGTCATACGACTGCAGCCCTCTCCTTTCACCACCACAAGGGCCACATTTAGAAAAGTGAAGCAAGCTAGAGTTGTAAAGATCAGTGTCAAGCAAAGTGTGTGGCTTATCACATCCACTCATGCCAGCCAGCAAAACAGCAGCAGCAGTGCAGGCTATAATTGATTCATGAGGTTCAGTCTACACAGCAAGAAGGTGTTGCCTAAGCAAACACTAGTCCCACACTCACAAATGAACTTTTTTCCAGATACAGGAAAACATAGACTGCAACTGAGCCAGTATTAGGGAAGGAAAAACATTAAATAAGGCTGTAACTCTGAAAGAGAATTGGGCAGAACTGAAAAGAACACTTGGGAATTCTTTCTTCCACAAAAAAACCCCAACATGTTTATGTCATCTAGACACTAAGTAGATTTCTTTGAGGAAAAACTGTTACTTTATCTGAGTAAACATGTCAGTCAAAAACAACAACCAGCAATTTACAAAAATGATGCTTGATTATTTAACACTGAAAGGGGAGCATTCCACAGGGAGAGTGTGTTTATTTATACACTATATCTAGAACAGCCTTAGGCTGAGATGGAGTAACCACAATAAATACTACACATTCTGCTAACTCAGCAAAACTCCCCAGGCCTGGGATTGCCTTTTAAAGTGTGTTTGGCTGTAGTTTCACTGTGTGGCACATTGCCACATCCAGCTCCTCACTCCGTGTGTCTTCCAAAACATCTTCTGAAGACCAAAAGGTTTCCTCAAAGGAAAATAGAGATTCCCTGTTTTTTAGTGGAATAAGGCGAATCCTTAGAGTAAGCTAGGCTTTAGCTTTACAGATCCTTGAGAATTCCTATTCATTTCACTGTGCTCAGCATATCACCTGATTAAGCTTCAAATCATTAAAAATAGCTGCACACAAAAGGAAATGATGGAATTACATATTGCTCCCCTGTTATTGAGGTTTTGATTACTGCAGGCTAATTTTCTCATTGTACTTTCGTGGGGTTTTTCCTAACTTAACATTCTTTTAAGGTAGCCTGTGTTGAGGGAATTATCTTGTTTTTCAAAGCAAATTTCAGCTGATTACTAAGTATTTACATACTGTAATTTGAATGTCTAATTATACAATTAGTGTAAATACATGTAATATGGTTTATTTTTCACAAAAGCTGATAAGGTACACTGCTTTTTGCATTCCAGTGTTACGATATTTTCATTGCTTGTAATACACAATCCAAAAATTCACATGAAAAGCTCCTAGTAAGAGCTGTTTATTTATCAGTTAATAGCTCCACATGGTTTGAAACACACTTCATACTATAACCCAAGAAAAGACATCTGCCTTCTTCCTGCAGACTACGGCTCACAGCCACATTTGCCACTCCTAAATATAAGAGTTGCCCTAAGTCTCTCTTTTTTTCTTCGCAGGACTTCATGGTACATTTCTGTCCACCCTAAAGTCCCCAGCACTGTGGGAGAACTCACCTCTAAAGTGCAGCACTCCAGCACTGCCGGTCCAACAGACATTTCTCTACAACTCCTACTGACATTTGTGATGATACCATCGATGACATAAGGAAAAGTGCACTTGGGAAGATGGATGGAGGCAATGCCCCTCCAGTCCTAGAGCTGCTCCTGTTTTTAGCAGCTGTAGATAATAACTTCCTAATGAGAGAGCAGCAAAGGGCTCCTTTACTCTCAGCGGTTGAAGCAGCAATGCTCAGCACTGAGCTGCAGAAAACTGCCAGCCTCTCTTGCTCCTCCTCCAGAATCCCTAACATCCTTCCTCAAAGTTTACTAAATCCAGGCTACAAATATAATGGTATTTACTTAAGTTTTGTAAAATTTAATCTATTAGCAGAGATAAAATTAACTCAGTGTGTTTGTGAGCAGACATTTGTAGTCCATTGGCACATCCATTCCCTGCACCCAAGCAGGACGCACTTTAAATTTTTTTCAGTGTTTGACTTAAGAATTTTAATTAAATGTACAGAGATCATATTTAAACAATGTGGAAAGATCTAGTATGTAAGAAATATTTCTGAACTATATGTTATAAAAAGATTTCTTTGTCTATTTTTACTTAACCTACTATTTACCTCATAGTGGAAAATTATTTCAGTAGGATATTGGATTTTACAGCACCTTAGAAAATAGCATCAAGATTTCATGAGACTAAATCTCATGTTGTCAATGTGAAGCTTCAACTTTCCACTGCCATTTCCCCTAGGTCTTTTATGGAAAGTTCCTTCACAGAAATTACAGTATTTTCACAACTATAAGGAGCACCCTTTTGACTAAAATTTTGATCGAAACCCGGAAGTGCACCTTATAATCTGGTGCACCTTATATATGGACGAAGTTCGGAAATTTGCCAACCTGAAAGTGCGAGCCGCCGCGTGGGCAACCGCTGCTGTGAGGGCAGCTGCGAATGCTGGGGCCTGCAGCATGGGGAGGGCGCCTGGCGCTGCATTTAAAGGCTACACTGATCTGTGAAAAATGTTTGCAAATTGAGCACCTGCCAGTAAACCCTACGATTGTGCAATTCTGTTGCGAATTCGTTACTTTGTTGCACATGGATCCTCACTGAAAAAAAAAAAAAAGTGCGCCTTGTAGTCCAGTGCGCCTTATATGTGGGAAAAAAGTTCAGAAATTTGACGAAAACCCGGAGGTGTGCCTTATAATCCAGTGCGCCTCATAGTTGTGAAATTACTGTAATTGCAAATCAAAATTAAATCAAAAGACCTGGGCATTGACCTCCATGCCAGCACTAAGAGCCATGAGCCCCATCCTAATATGAGCACTGGAGTAGCCTGTTCCTGTACCATAGCTAAAACTCTGCAAGCACAGAGTACTTTCCTAATGTATACATCAGATTTTGCTATCCTTGATTACACCAGAAAATGTCTTACTCTGAAATTAAGATAAAAGACAGGACTACTTTACATTTACTTTCTATTCTTTTTAAAAATCAAGACACCACTAATCCACAGTAAAAAATTTAGTCTTTCATATTGCTAAAGCAAACCTGTTAAATCAGTATACCAAACAAAAAAACCCCACCAAAAATAAAAAACTAAGGGGAAAAAAAGAAAGAGAAAGGATATTTATTTCATAAACACACTGCACTACATCTGAGTAATTTAAAAAATATATCTGAATAAATAAAAAAATTCCTAAAATTCTGGGCCCAGCAATAAAATGTAGTTAAGTTATTAAAGATGATGAACATATACCTAATTTTCAGCTTATTTTTATGCCCCCCTGGCCTCAGTGAGATCTAAGGACACATATAAATTTTCTTTTTAATCAAGACCTCATTTAGGAAGATAATAATGCCTTTACAGTGTGTATTTTTCTACAGTAAGACACAACACACAAACCAAACGTGAGGAATATCATGTTTGGCAGCATTCCCTAAGGGAGTCTGGATCTATAAACACATGGATGTAATGCGTTTGTTAAGGCAATTCTTCTTCCATTCTCTGACAGCTACAATATAAATAACATTTTCTCCTTAGGAAGCAATCCAAATACAATCAAACCAGCGTATTAATATCCCTTCAAGTTAATCTTCAATTTTGCAACTGGTTTAGAAGTCTGTTTTGTGAGAGGCTAAACACAGACATGAGGTAGAAGATATGACACATCCCATCCCATCCCATCCCATCCCATCCCATCCCATCCCATCCCATCCCCAGCACTGGGACAACTCTGTTATATCTCAAGTTCCCTTGCCATGAAGGCAGAGATATCCCTCTGCCAGATGCTTACACATTACTCTTTAGCTCTAACCTCCTCTCCTCTTTCAGTTCACTCTCAAACACTCGCCACAAGCTGGGATCTGATCCCAGAGCCTGGCCAGAGGGGGAGGTGGGATGTGGCTCCTGGTGCACACTCAGCCATTCTCCAGGAGAACACATTGCTGAGAATGCAGAAGAGGGGCCACGTCCAGCTCAGGTGTGAAAATCACATCAGCTCCCATCATCTGCCACTTGAAAGCACTTCTATTTCTTCAGAAAATCTTAGTCAGGCTCTCAGGTCTAGTTAAGTGAGGCTGGAAAATTCTCCTGTGTATCAGCCAGAATGAATTGATGCAGTCTGTATCAAAATGAAATAACTCAAAAATAAACACAGTCATACCAGTCACTCATTTGTATGTGCTGGACTAATGAGCAGATATGCAAAAGAGCATGACAAAAGAGTCAGAAATCAGCCTGGGTTCAGAGGAACACAAGGAATCCCTAAGATGGCTTTTTTTCAAAATCTTGCAGTTAATCAGGAAATACACAGAAGCACAGAATCAACAGATTGGAAAACTCAGCAAAAGATCCAGAAGTTGAGAAAAATGTGGGTTGTGAATATTTTGTTCAAATTAATATTCTGGCAGCTACATTTTGAACAAGATGTAATTTGTATAAGGCACCTTCTGTTAAATTTGTGGCACAGAATTACAAAGACCAATCCAACTTGAAGTCAAACCATGAATTTGCATCAGTACATCAATTTACCCCAACTCCCAGGCCTAAACTACGAGAATGAGATTTTCAAAATTAAAGAATGCAGATAATCACTTAAAAATATCTTTCCTTCAAAAATGAAATATGTATTTTATGTCTCCAAAGAAACTAAAGTAACAGGAGCTGCTTAAGCCTTGAACCATGCTCTGACAGCCATTGTTCTACATATTCATTTTGTACAACACATAAATTCATAGCTAGCAATGAGGCTTTAGGAGCGGACTTAAGAAAAGGGCTAATCTATTAGCTATGTTGTCAACTTTATATTTAGAGAGATGAAGGCGGAGGTATTAATCTGTCAAAATCAAAGCCAAGGATGATGCTCATTTCTGCAGAATGGCTGAATCAAAATTTTTCAGCCATGCATATTATTTTTGAGTACTTACTAAATGTTAAATCACTTTAAGAAGGGTATGTAACACAGCAGTGACAAAAGAACCTGATGGTGAAATACAGCTGGCAATCTATAACTTAAAGGAAAATGAATCACTGACTGTTCTTGATACACTGTGAAAACTAATGGGAAGACAAGACATAAATTTTTAAAACAAAACACAAAACCCCTAGCAAAATTATTTTTCCTTTATTGCAATGCTTATGCATGTTGCAAATGTTATTTCAGTTCTGATCAATGTTTTAAATATATCAATTTTTGTTCCTGTTGTTCTTTTTAAAAACATCAGCCACACTGGGTGTGCTCAATACAAATGGCCAATACCTGGGAATTTAAGCAGCTTTTTCCTTTCCTATCTGTGCTGTTGATTTTTTCAGAGCTACCCTCAGGTCTTCTGTGGCACAAACACTATTTTCCAAACACCACAAACCGGAATGGCTATTAAAACTAGTGTTTTAGACAACAACCTTTTTAATGTCAGGCAGGCTTCAGAGGCCACCCAGCATTAGCTGGAGTGCAGGAGCTCTCAAGAGTGACATCTCCAATTCCAGGCACACCACTGGGCCACTTTACAGCTTAATCATCAGCACAGTTTGCCCAAATTCATATTTTATGTATTCACTGAGGTCATACCTTGGCAGCTGGATGACACTTAGTGGGAGTACACCTGCTCTATAATTCAAAACAGCAAAACAGATTTCAGCTTTGATGGAAAGAGTGATATATACCTGGTATTTGCTTCTTCTTCCATGATATAAACACCTTTGTCAACCAGTGCCACAATATCATGATCCAAGCAGCTTTTATATTTTAACCATCATATAGTCTGATTATTAGAATAAGTTTGGAGAGAAAATATTTCCAGGTCACTGTGGCAGATGAATTTGGAAAATCCTAAAGTTAACATGAAAGTTATACCAAAAAATCAACAGGTCTGTAAAACTTGTGAAGAGTGTGCTGGAAACCAGGCTTGGTAAGAACCCTATTCCTTCTCCTCTGCTGCTTAATAGAAATTTAATCATTCTACAAGCAGTAGGAATTATCCAGCCATTATAAGTACCTATAAGTAGGGAAAGGGTGCTCAGATCAATTTGATTTTAACTAACTTTATCTAAAAAACTCCTGTCAGACTCACTGAATCCGTGCCAAAATTAAACAACATGTTCTATTTTCCAAGAATGTGATCCCTTTCTATTACACATGAAACCTTCCTTTATCTCGTCAAGGAGCATAAAGAGAAAAAAACACTTATGAAAGATAAATGGTGAAGTATATGAAATTGCATCAACGACATTATAAAAAATTGCTTTATATTGTTCTGTTTGACATATAATTCTTTTTCCTCTTCATGGGTAAATTGTAAAAGTATTTCTAAACAAAGTTTTATCATGAGCTCATCAGTATGCATATTTTGTGCTCACATTTAGTGTCTATTTATAAAATCAGTTCTGTTCTGGGCTTTGACAAACAAAACTGAAATGCAGCTGTGCGACATGTTGATAATTTTCATTAGTTCTAAAAAGCCTCTACAGAAATTAGAATCTTACTTTGTATGACCAAATAACCCTGGGGAACACACAGGAAAGGTGACTTTTCTATATTATCTTATTTATTAATGGAGAAAAAGAAGGGGGAGGAAAGAAGTGGATACAAATTGGTAGTAAAATGATGAAAACTTTAAAATCACAGATGTACACACTTGAGGCTGTGCTGACTAGAGAGTCTTGAGTATTGCTGTCAGAGACAAATATATATTGAATTACCCTTGCATTATTTGCACATCCTTTATTACACTGGAGAAGTATTTGCTCAAATTTTGAATAAGCTTGTTGCTTGAAAATCAAAAAACCTCCTGGTATTTAATATAAAGAGCCAAAATTCAGCAATTGCATTTCTGAACAAACATATCCATATCTGGTGTGTCAAACATTAAAAGAAAAAAGAGTTTACAATTATTCCTTTTTGAGAGTTACATCATAGAAAAGAAAATCACAAATGCCTGAAAACTGACTCTTCAGAGAAAACAAAACAAATTTATTTCATTAAATTGTTTTTAAACAACAGGCTATAAAGAAGTACAATGAAAGCAATGTTTATATCCCTGTTTCCTATGTTTGATGGCTATTTGACTTTTCCCTGACTAATACTTGGGGGTAAGGATGTGGTAATTTTGTTTCCTTAGAATACAATGCTTTTTAAATTCTGCTGAAGAACTACTTGCATTTCTTGTTTTCCTACGAAAATTTGCTAATCAAAAGAACAGTCTGAAGTATTTCTAGGCATCACAAGTACAGAAGAGCTGCCAAAAAGATCAATAATAAAAATGTCCTAATTAAACAGTCCTTCTAATTTAAATTATTAAATTTTCAGTCTTTGGGGTTTTTTTTCCTGGGGTTTTATTTCATTAATTCCTAGAGCTAAAACATAGTCCCAGAGCAGGCAAACATCAAATCTCTGAGTGTAAAATAGAAGCGGGGTCTTCTAAACATGCACAGATCAGTCCTTTTTCAAGCCACTTCTGAAAAGCAGACAGGCAGCAGTGATCACATCTTCCAGGATGCACTGGTTTCAATATATATGAGAGTCCACCAACCAATCCTTTACACAGCATAGATATTTTTAATAAAAGGCACTTTTGAAAATGAAACAGTTTCATGAAAGAAAATAAATATTTTTTCATTTTCTTAAATTTCTAAATATAGCAATATAAAGGAAGTTGGTTGGCTTTTCCCTTTTTGATCCATTTAAATGCCCCTTAAATGTGTACGTTTTTGTGCAAACTGCCATTTCTTTAATTTCCTAAGAGAGATAATGAGGACTGGTTTCTCTGTAATTCTAGTGTGATATTTTTTTGGGTGATTTTCAAAGTACACAGTATGTAATTAGGGATAATGCAGACAGTTCCTTTGTTTCCTGGAGAATACTCTTTTTTTTCTATTTTTTTTTTAAATTAGGGTCTTTGGGTGTATTTTTTTTTCCCCAAAGTAAATGTCTTGTGATTTGACATGAAGTAGAGATTGAATTGATGCTTTTTCACCTGTAGGTATTTACACTTTAACAACTCTGACAATATCTGATTTTAAACCAAGTCCTGCAGAATATTTAGAGAGAGCAAAGATTTCTGCATTTAAAGAATGCAATTGGGAAACTGATCACTGTTCAAATCTTCCTCCAGGACAGCTGATATAAGCCAGCAAGAGCCACTTGTGAGCAGCAAAAAGCAAAATCTGAGCAAAAAACTCACTCTTGTTCAGCAGGATCACTCCACTGTGCCTATCTGGCCATGCTGTGGGAGATAACGAAAACAGATCATTCTCTTCCGTTTCAGTGAAAAAATGACTGTGTTCAGTAGCTCTGAAAATCAGGATAACACTAAATGAATGCTTTTGACATAATTACTGGGTATAAAAAGCCTACACTGAATAGCGAAATATGCTTTTGTGAAACAAATATCACAACACCATGCTCATGTGATTTCTCTTTGCACAACAGAACCGCAACAAGTGCCTGGGAGCAACTGTGAGAAGTGTAGACCCAAGTATTGTGCTGATTTCAATGCATTCTCACCAAATAGGTACAATCCTGAAATGTTTGTAGAGAGCAGCAGAAAGCAGAACACATGATATGTGGAATAATAACATATTGATTTACAATCTTCTTCTAAATGCAGCTGTACTTAAAGATCCACTGTGAAAAAAAAGTACTTGAAAATTCCAACCCTTCTAATTTTGTACAAATCATTACATGAACAGTTAATCAGGAAGTGTGGGATAAGACTGTAAAAAGCTGCTCTTGTTGCTACATAAAATGAACATGCTCTCAGTTATTTGGGAAACATCCCCAGATCACACATCCCATAAGGACCTACAGTCCACTCTTTTCACTCCATTCTTTCCCTTCACCTCAGTTTGCTTTGTGTTTGCTGATACATTTTATTTTAAGTGAGAAAATGAACACCCTGCTATCAATGTTCCCCAGAGATGTAAAATCCGATTGCTGAACATCCCTTTCCAGTCCTGGAGACAAGTTACCTCCAAATACCCGTAGAGCAGCGAGATCTATAATCCACCCCTTGGATGCATTAGGCACGGCCATTTTTAGCTATCATATTTAGTTATTTAAATTTTGTTTGATATCAGAAAAGGAAATATCTAAACACTAGCCTTAACAAAACATAAGTACAGTAATTTCACACCTATAAGGAACACCCTTTTGATTAAAATTTTTGTCTGAGCCCAGAAGTGCACCTTATACTCCAGAGTGCCTTATATATGGACAAAGTTCAGAAATTTGCCAACCCAGAAGTGCAAGCTGTGAGCTGAACCGCGTGGGGCCGTGGGGCTTGGTGGGGCTCGGCATGTGTGCTGGTTTGGAGGACAGGTGTCTGCTAAGAAAGGCAGGAGCCTCTCTTTGAAATTGAGAATGCAAACCCCTTCCCTCCAAATTACTATAATTTTGAAATTAAGGGGCTCTCATGCAAATATATGGGAATTAGGAATAACAGTTCTTTACCAGGGAAATTAAAATAGAAATACAGTACTACAAAGAAACAAACCCCAAACACTGACCGTGTCTTGGGTTACAATACAGGATGTGATCAAAATATCTATTCTATCACCATCTGTTGTGGGGCAGATCCTTATCTCCGTGAGAGATACTCTGCTAATGGGCCATGCATTGACACCAGTAAGGTATTGTTCTTTATCTTTGCACCCCCCATCTTTCCTCCAGGGAATTATCTTCTGCTAATGCCCTATTAAGTCTCACTGTATGACTGATAAAATTACTTCATCCCATTGAGAGTTGCTCCAGCCAGCGGGGAGAGCCAAGCCTTTCTTATCTAGATAAAAACTGAAATTCTAGGACACCAAGTAGCCCTTTCTCTACTGGACTCTAGAAAAAAATGAGATTTCTCCACATCACTACTAGACCTCTGGAAGGAAATTGCACCTTCTAGATGACCACTAATTCAACTAAACCACATCTGTCACTGCAAGAAGACTGCAGCCACTATTTAATCAAACTGCTGCCAACACCCTGCCTGACGGGGTGGCAGGTTGTACTCTGACTTTGTCTGGGTTTAGAGTTTGTTTCTTTGTAGTACTGTATTTCTATTTTAATTTCCCTAGTAAAGAACTGTTATTCCTAATTCCCATATCTTTGCCTGAGAGCCCCTTGATTTCAAAATTATAATAATTTGGAGAGAGGGGGTCTGCATTCTCAATTTCAAAGAGAGGCTCTTGCCTTTCTTAGCAAACACCTGTCCTCCAAACTAAGACACAAAGTCAGAGTACAACCTGACACCCCGTTGGTCAGGGTGGTGGTACCAGTCCCATTAAATGGTAGCTACAGTCCTCCTGCAGTGACAGATGATGTTCATATGAAGCAGTGGTCTTGTAGAAAGTGCAGCCTCCCTCTGAAGGTCCAGCAATGATATGGAAAAAAAGTCTGGTTTTCCTCTGGAGTCCAGGGAAAAGAGGGCGACTTGGTGTCCCAGAATTTCAGTTTTCATCTAGGTAGGAAAGACTGGGTTCTACCCCCTGGCTGGAGCAACTCCCAATGGGATGAAGTAATTTTATCAGTCACACAATGGGACTCAATGGGCCATTAGCAGAAGATAACTCCCTGAAGGAAGGATGGGGCGGTGCAAAGATAAAGAACACTGCCCCACCTGGTTTCAATGGATGTCCCATTAGCAGAGTATCTCCCTGGGAGATAAGGATCACTGCCCCACCTAATCACAACAGATGGTGATAGAATAGACACTTTGATCACATCCAGTATTGTAACCCAAGACAGCATGGATGGCGCGATTGTTACTGATTGGTTACTTTGTTGTCCACGGATCCTCGCTGCAAAAAAAAAAAAAGGTGCACCTGGTACTCCAGTGCGCCTTATAGATGGACAAAGTACAGGAATTTGCCAACACCCAGAAATACACCTTATACTCTGATGCGCCTTACACTCGGGAAATTACTGTAATCTCTGGAATAGAAATGAAATATTGTTATCCTCAGGAATAATATAATTTTAGCCTCCAGGTGACACCAATATAAGTAATGGTCAAACAAATTATTTAACTGTAAGTATCAATAAATTAATGCATAGTACACATTAAGAATAGATTGTTTCATGCCTTTTTTGGCATTTAAGAATAACCCTTTTGCATTGCTTGTTCACTGTTGCTTTGGTTTTAAAAAGTCAAGGAAAAGCTTCTGTTTCCTGTACATGCTATATTATGAGTATTTTTAGTAGAAAATGAATACAGATATTAGTAAAGTTCTGAGGTTTTATTCTAAAGTCATTGTTAATAGGATTTAGGCTACTAAAGGACCAGATATTTCCTCAAAAGTTTTATATTTAATATTTTTGCCTTGATCAATCTTGGCATCAAGACTCAATTTGCCAAATTATTTTAATATAAACAACACTGAATGCCACTTGTAAATGTACTGGAAAGTTAGTATTATTGCTACATTTACCAAGTTACCAGTAAAAAATGCTACAACTTAATGTTTTAAAAAGATCTTGCTGAATTTCAGATCTCCCTTAAAACATCTAGTAGTTTAAATATTCCTTTAACCACTTTTTCTTGTTTTACTACTGAAATCTTGTCCCTGTCATTCAGACAAAAACAACCCCCTAAAAAGTCTGGAATACTCGTTTACCATGAATTTTACAGTATCTGAAATGCAGAAGACCTGCTGAACCATGTCTTCACAAAAGGCAGGAATAATTTAATATCAAATCTATTTTAAAAAGGCAAAAACACAACTTAATTTGCTGCCTTCTTACTTGAAATCTATGTTCAGTTACTATCCAAGCACATGGTAGAGGAACTCTTCTGATTAGAAAAGAGTGAAGCACCGTCTGAGAACAGTCTCCTATAGTCTTCCTGCACATTATCTGTGAGTCTGCAAATGCTGACATTTTAGCCTACATATTTCTCAATTTAAACTGTCAAATAAAAAAAGGACCTTTCATAGTTGGACCAGTGACTCATTCTCTTAAATGAAGTGTAATTAAATAAAATCAAATTTTCATCATTCATCCACCATCTAGATTAAAAGATTCACTTGCACAATCTTAAACTGCTGCCATGGATCAGATCACTGGGCAAAAACCGTACACTTTCAACCACCACTGATTTTTATTTTTGAAAAGTTTGCCATAGGCTTTTTACCATTTTCCAGTAGTCCCACAGTACTACGAATTCTCATCCCCACATTCAATATTGGTACATTTTCCCTCAATAAAATTTTAAAGAGGCTAAAAATCTGCCTCTTTAAAAAGGTTTACCACTTATTTGGGCACAGGTTATAAAGGAGGAAAGGAGTTCAGATATTTTATCATTTAAACAAAGCACCTCCAGGTCCATATTTTACACTCACAGGTTTTACACAAACAGTTATTGGTTCTAACTTCTAGTGAGAGGCTCTGAAAGTCAAAGCTGGACTCAAGATTGTGGGAACAGGGCCTTAAGCTGTCCAGGTGCTGCCTGAGACCACCGAGGCAATTCCAGAAAATAAATCAAAGGCTGAACAGCTATCAAAAAAGTGAAATTAATGAGATATTGTTTAAACTTGTTGTAAAAAAACCAAAAAGAACCTAAAAAGGGAAAATGGCTCATGATCAGAAATGGAGACACTGGTGCCCACACAGGTTATTTCTCTGGACAAGAGGTGCAGTGTACATGGGGGAGCTGAAAAGCAGGGCTGCTGTCATGGAACAGGGTTTACATAAAATAAAGATTGGAACAAGCAGACTGAGCTGAATCAAAATTCTCTTGTAGTTAAGATGGGAACAAATATCCAACTTGGCTATTAAAGAAGTCATGAAGCCCTGTGATTTCTGCCATACAAATCTCCTGTTTGTCATCACAACATTAACAATTTGGCGCATGCAGTTTGTATTTGCAGTTCTTTATAGATGGGATGTCAACACAAGATAAGAAATGAAAACAATGACCATGGAATGCACTTTCACCATGTGGCCTACAGCTGATAAATCCAAAGCTAAAACCAAACACCCAAACCTTGCTAAGTTCTTTAGGCTTACAGGAAACCAACACTGGAAATGCAGCAAGAGAGACCTTACTTGCATGCAGAATGAAATACAGATTTTGGAAGGAGTTTGACAGAGCTGGCTGTGAGCAGAACACATGTATTTCACAAAGCAACAATCAAAATGCTGTGTGCCTGAATTAATTGCTTTGGGGCCAGGACATCACCCACAAGGTGAAACAAGAGTCAGATAATGCATTGAGAATATCATCAACAAAGAACAGACTCAAATCCCTCAGGAGCATATTCAGTGAAATACATGGTTTTCTGTTCCAAAATTCGTGCTAACTTAAATTCACTTATTAACATCGTACTGAAAATCCAAAAAAGAGCCGAGGTTTACTGCCTTATAAAGAGTTGTTAAACTTTTCCACTCAGTTCACAGAACAGGTTTCTGTTCTATGATCACACTCGTCTAACGACAATGACCAAAAAAAGGATGTGTGTCAGAAATTCAGAGAAGGATACTATTTCAGGAAAAGCAAAAACAAAATAGGAAAAAGAAGGGGGGAAAAAGGGGGAGGCATGGTCAGTAGAAAGGGCATATGGAAAAAGAGAAAAGGAAAAGAAATAAAAGGAAGAGAGAACTATCCTGATATAATAAAATTTTTAAAGCTTGCTTTAATGTTAATGCCCTCAACAAATTCACAGTCCTCTCAGAGGTGTCTTGAAGCTATCTTACCCACAAGAGCCAGGGAGCTCACAGGGACACAAATCAGACCAGCAGCAAAGGGCAGAAGTGTGCTGTTGTCTCAGCTGCTGAGAAGCAGAGGGACTGGCCATTAGTGCAAGTATTTGGGTGAAATAAATAGATACGCATGCAGATAGTGTGAGCAGAGCAATTAGGTAAGGCTCCTACTGATAGGAGAGCTGTACAGCACTAGGAAAACACTTTGCTCAGATGAAGTGTCATCACCACACACAGCTCCATGGCTGGCTGATTTTGAGAGGCTGAGTTTTGTTGAGCTGCTGCTCTGCTGAGCTGTCTATCCATTATACACCACACAGAGCCAAGGGCTCTGAAATTTGCACACCTCAGGGGAAACAGAGCAGAGCCAGTCATGTCAGAAGATGGAAGCATACAGAGGTATACAGGGAAGCCAAACTGAAGTAATGAATGCCAAATGTGAAGTGAATTGTAGCTAATATATTTACACCAACATCTGCATAAACTTTTGTAATACTTTCATTTGTGCTCATTCAGTGCCATTAGAGAATTGAGATTCAATAACAGGTATGGTAGAGGCAAAGTAAGGGGGATAGAATAAAACAGAAATAGAAGAAAGTACCTGAAACTACTTTCCAGCGTTGGTTTGACTGACATTTTCTGTAACTTGGAGAAACATAAATATTGATTTCTTTCCCAATATTATTTGATTTGCAAACTCCAAAGACATTTGTTTGTGTTTTAAGAGATCAGTGCATTTCAGTACTATCTGTAGGAAAAGACCGCAAACAGAAAGAGCAAATGGGAAAAAATACACCACCTGGAATACAAACCAGATTTAAAAGGACTTAGAAAGAGGCTTAATGAGTGTGTATATGTAAATCCAGTGAAGCATTTCTGGTTCTGGAAACCACATAAACTCCCTGAAAAGACACCATACTTTCTCAGAGAGTGCTGCAAACTGACAATGCCAGCTCCTGCTGCAGATGCCACAGTGACTCCAGAGCTTCATTCCCTGCTCCCCCTGCCAATACCCAGAGACCTCAGAACTGGTTAACCAGCTGGAGGGTCAATGTCTGCTCATTCCCCCTGATTTTGCAAAGGAACACAGTCAACTCCTTATAACACAGCCCATATTCCACAGAAACCAGCAGTACCCTTGGATAGCCCTGAACAAATCATTGGAGCATCTGTGGGCTCACTCAGCATGATTGAAATGTAATTAAAATATATTCCTTTGAAGCATCCAACACAAAGGTGTGATAGGTGAGGCAGCAAAACAATCTGAGGTAGTTTCCCAAAATGGTAACAATATTAGATTAATCACAAGAAAAATCTCTTTCCTCAATATCAAATAAAAAGAACATTTAATATTAATAAAACTTAAAGTATCTTGGGATTTTGACTACAGTAATTTCACAATTATAAGCCGGACCTGATTATAAGCCGCATGTTGGGCTAGCCGGGTAGACCACGGGATTTGTCCATATATAAG
>VRYO01000617.1:2627235-2667858 GCA_009812075.1 Sialia sialis | reverse complement strand
AAAAAACCTTATATTTATTCATCTTTAGGAGATGCCAATATATTGACAAAAATATGCATAACCACAAAACTCACCATCCAGTATCAGAATTAGAACACCCTATACTGCTGATGGATTAATTATGTTTTTTCCAAGCTATTCAGATAATTAGACATACTAAGTTCAGAGCTATTTTTGCAATGATAATGGACTTGTTTTGTTGTGGTCTATTTAACAAACTGTTGGATGCTTTTTCTAAAGCTTGTTTACATTCCTGTACATCCTAGCTTGATTGATATTCTGTCCTTTGGATTATAGTGTCATGCCAGCAACACCATTGAAATAGCTCAGGACAATATAAACCTTGTTTTTCAGAGCCTCTACAATAAATCAGACTACAGTAACTCTTTAGATGCTTGCTAAATTGAAATGCAGCATACTGTGCCAAATAATTATTTTTAATTTTATACACACACACCCTCATGTGTGAAAGAACCCTAGACACAAAGGATTCCATTCAGCAAAGTGTTTCAGAGATACTCCTTCAGAGCAGTTAAAGCTGTTCAAAACTGTACGCAACCTTAATACAGGGAACACTCACAAATGCACCAAGAAACAGAACAAAATTGAGATTTTTCCGTTTCAATGCTTGTAAGAAACACATCTAAACTTAGGCACAGATATGCACAAAGAACCCTGACCACTCTGGGCAAGTTCTTTTACAGAGTCAGCTTTTTCAGATGCAGTGTTAATTGGACTGAAGTGCCACCAATCTCGGCAATCTGTCGTGGATCACATCAGTCACATCAGTCCTTGCATTTATTCTGCCAAAGAAGGAGCAGGTGAGGCCCCAGACACACCCAGCCCCCAGCACAGGCTGGACACCCTTCTGCCCCTCATGCTGTCAAATATTGCAGTGAAGGCACTTAACCGGCACTGGCTATTCTGAAATTGGGGAAGCTTTAAGGAGAAGCATTCATACAGCTTCAAAGTTTCTTGTGCTTGTTCACAATCTGATTTAAACCAAAGATCTACCGCATCTCTATCAGGAAATCTTGTCTGCCACAGAGGTCTCATGCACAACAAATATGTATATGCAGGTACAATTTTGTTTAAAACACACAAATGTATATTTGTTGCAATTTGTGTTATCTGCAACAAAAATAGACAAGAATTGCACAGCACTTTTGAAAGACCACAACACTTAACATCAGTTTTCTTCAAAGTGAAAGTGCCTATTAGTGAACACATATCTCAAAACGTGGCTTTTTTGTTAACATGCTGCAAATGAATGCAATCAAAATATTAAAGTTAGCAGAAAGAATTCTAGAATTATATAATTAATACTGCTTCTTTCCTTCTGGGTACCATGACTCACAATGTGCAAATGTATTATGCAAAGTAAGATTAAAACAGAATCTGCATTTTACCCTTGGGTTCATTCAATAGTCAAGAGGAGTTAGAGAAGAAGAAGAAGTTAATTTAGGATGAAAATAAAGCATTAAAAAATAATTTTTTCGTATTGTCCTTCAAAGATCAATCTATACAGAGACTTGAAAAGAACAGTATGTCGCTTGCAGTGAAGGGACATTTAAATTTACACTTTCATTTGTATCACACATCTCTAGAGTCCTGCAAAGAATGTTTGCTTGCTTTGTTAAAAAATTAAAAAATGAGGAAAAAAAGAAAAATAAAAGAGGACTTTATCCCACTCTCAATTAATGCATTATTGGAACATATATAAGAGATCAGAATACTAACCTGCAACTCTTAGCCCTGAGACTAGAGTATTTGCAAAGTTATGATCATGTGAGTTGGAAGGGAGTACACTGCACCAAATCACCTCATGCAAGCAAAATTTTCAGATGAATATCCATTGTGTGTTTTATTTTATAATCCCAAGATAAAAAATTGCATCCATGCCTCATCTTTTTTTTTAAGTTTTCTTTTGGGTTTTGCTTTTGCTTTTTTTTTTTTTTTTTAATCCCTCATGCAAATTAGAAATGAAGATTTATTTATTTATTTATTTATAACATTCACCCAAATCAGCTTTGCTGGTTTATTCTTGTAGCTTACAGTTTAGCTTGAGATTCATTTTCTCAGGGGATCCGTGTTCTCTGTCCGTAAGGGCTTTGCTCCTCTAAGCAATGCACTTGCTCTGTACAAGACTGGGATTGCAGTTCATTCCTGGGCTCTATATTGGAAAATGTTTGTCTGCAGGTGGTAATTAAACACTGGATAGTGCGAAATTATATTTGCCTCCTTAAGGGGCAAACCTCAGCTCTGTCCTTGCATTACCCTTGAGTCTCCATGAAAGAATTGTGCTGATGCATATGAGGACTGACATGCTGAGCATGAGATTGCACAGTGGTTTTGGTCAATTTAAGCGAGGATTCCACCAGAACACCCTCCCTGACTGTTTGTGCCCTTCCCTTGGGCTACTTCTGTGCTGTTACAAACACACAGTGATCTAGTTCATCATCCTCATCACACAGCAATTGTCTGATTATATCCATGCCCTAAATTCTCTCCACATCCAGACACTAGATTGACACTATACAAAAAAGGTAAAAATATAGTTTAAAGGCAGAAGAAAAGTAAGGCACCCCAAGAATCATTTAACCTAAGCTGTTGTGCACCTGGATCTGGAGCCAACATTTGAGACAGTCCTCCTGCTCACAAGGGAGCCAGGGCTCTGGCAGCATGTGGCAATCCTGGAAGGGATTGCAGAGAGCACCAGGGACAGGTCACAGCCACAGAGGCTCAATCCCCAGCACAGAAAGGGAAGAGTGAAGCAGCTAATGATACCAAAGCAATGGCTGAGCGTGTTCAAAAGGTGCCTCAAACCATGGCCCTGCGACTGGCCCTGTTAAAAACAGCTAAACAGTGTATCCAGATTCTTTTGGTGTTTCCCATTCTGGTTTGTTTTTATGTGAATCCAGTTCCTCCAATTCTAGACAGCAGAACACAGCTCTAAGTCGACTCATATTTATATAGTTCCATCAATGAGTAACTCAGTTGCAGAGAGCAATTAAAAATAGTAAACATTTCCAGTGGTTTTTTCTCTCCCCTCCTTAGAGGAATTAAACCTCTGCTGACACAGGAGGAAATGAATTGCTCTTGACTGAAGCTAACACTTCATAAGTGCTTCCAACACTTCTGGTGATCATGACCCTCAGATAAAATGTCCAGTGTGAATGGGCATCTACTACTCTGTAAACAAGACGCAAAAATGTCTTTATTATTTATTAGAGTAGGATGCTTCATCACCCTTGACATATTGATTTCCCACCTCAAAGGACTTTATAAAACTCAAATATCCAGTCCAAAATACAGTAATTTCCCACTGATAAGCCGCACCTATTTCACTGAAGAATCGAGCCAATCCCAGAAGTGTGGCTAATCACTAGGTGTGGCTTTTTATGAACAAATTCTGGGGAAGTGCCAACCCAGAAGTGTGTACCAGCTGGGGAGGGAGCTGCCTCCGTTTAGGCAGGGAGCTGCGGCAGCCAGCGCCGGGGGTGGGAGTGCCGGGGCCCGCAGCACAGGGAGGGTGCCTGGGGCTGCGTTTAAAGGCTTCGCTGGTCTGTGAAAACTGTTTGCAAATTGAGCACCTGACACCAAATCCCATGCTCTGTGACTAACTCGTTACTTTGTTGCACATGGATCCTTGCTTAAAAAAAAAATAAAGCGGCTTATCACCAAGTGCGGCTTATTTATGGACAAATTCCGTGGTCTTCCCGGCTACCCAGAAGTGCGGCTTATAGCCAGGTGTGGCTTATGAGCGTGAAATTACTGTAATTCATATCAAAAAATGGTCTATATGGAGAGCATGAATAGATATATTTGTTCAAATTTCTCCAAAGTCACTGATGATAGAGTGTCAAGTAATCCTTATGCTCCAGGTCCCCATATATTTGGCTAAAATGCATTAAAAGAAAAAAACCAAAACAATCAAGGTTATTTATTACACATGTAACTCATGGTGTGGTATTTTCCTTTACAGCATTTTAAATCTTCCACTTCCCCAGAACAATGGACTTCAGAAAATAATATGAGAGGAAACATTTCTCTTGCTTTGAAGAACATAATTTCCTAAGTGATTTCAGAAATGATTCATTGAAATTAGTGCAGAACAGAAAAGAGGATAAAAGATGAAAATGGCCATTCTATTTTCTTTGTATTGATTCTGCTTTAATCTCTGTGTAGAGACTGCATTTCTAGGTGTGGGGCATGGCAAGTAGGTGGAATGAATGGGACATCAAAACTACACAGCAGTACTTAAAGTCTACTGTTCCTTGTTCAATAGACTGTTGCATCTATATCTGTGAGATGCTCATCTGCCCTGCGTATCTAATTCCAGGAAAAGAAAAGCACACACTGCAGCTCTCACTCCTTTTTTTTAGCCCCCTCCCAATTTTCAGAAATTGTTTTAATGAGGCAGTTGATTTATAAATTTCACAAAATCAAATTCAGGTGAATTTTCTCATCTAGCAGAGAAGAAACTTGACTAACTGGAGCCCTCTCTGTTCACTGTATTCAGACAGAAATCTACATAACTTGAACTGGTCTGCTGACAGCCATTGGAAACTTGAGGGTTTTTTTCCCCACTTATGAGAAAAAAAGAGAAATAAATCAAAATTCAGATGCTTATCTCTCAACACCCTTGACATCACAGCTGGCCTTGACATCACAGCTGAGGTGAATGCCTTAGGAACAGGGGGGCTAACAGACTGTAAGGGTGGTGGTGTTTTGCACCACTTAATCAGTGGTTTGTCTGGAGTCTCTTCTGTCTTCACTGAGAGCCAGGATTAAAAGACTTGGAGGAAACAAATTTTCTCGCATTTGGGCTTGGTTGTTTATTAAATCTTATCAAAAGTAGAGAAAGTTCAAGCAACGCTTCTAGCTACAGCTAAAAGTGAGCAAAATGGAGGGAGATCCAACTGCTACAAGGTCTCTTAAAGCTAAACAGTCCAACAGAAAAATAACACCTATATATTATTTATACTTTTAACCCAATAACCAAACTCCTGTGACCCACAGTGCAACTTTAAATCTCCAACAAAAAACTACCTGAAACCATGAAGAACAAGGAAGAAGACAGAAAGAGACATCACCCAAAATCTTCCATCTTGTCCCATACCTATTAAGATATTATAAAAACTTCAAATTTAAAACCCTTCACACACTTCTATTTAACTACAGACCCATGACTTTAACTGCATCACTCAAATTTAGAAGCCTTCTCCAAGGCCTCAGGTCAAAAGCAGTGTTCTCCAGGGGGTCAGGGCCAGAAAGCATAGAAAGCTCCAAACCCCAGGTTTCTGGGATCCAGCAGCAGACTGCACAGTTACTCTACTGAGCCAACATGCTGGACTGTAAGCAGACTATTAAAAGCCCAGTAAAGGTTTCTAAATTAGCCTGACAAGTTACTTCTAAGTAAACTTGCTTCTTCTCCTTTTCTCTCTTCTTGCCTAGTCCATTTAATAATGATTTAATTCATAAAATGCTCAACGATCAAGAAGACAACAGACATCCTACTCACCTGTAATACAAACTATAATAAAAATGCAGAAGCATGAAATAAAAGCCAAAGTTTTTAAAAAACAGACAAACTGCATGGTAACAGTCACAGTATGGAACACAACAACACATCATATCCTGTGTCACAGGTCCCAGTGAGCCAACACATCAAACCAGGCTCGTGGTCACTGCCCGGGTCAGCATGCAGCCACCCCTGCTGCAGCTGGAGCACAGGAGCCGCCTCTTGCTGCCACTCACACCCTGAGACCTGAGCTGCTTCTGCAGACACTCAGAACCTCAGGTGTGGCTCTGGAGGCTCACATCAGTTTTCCCAGTTCTATAATTCCCATTTCCCATCCTCAGCACACAGGTGAGTCCCTCGGCTTTCGGGGGTCAGGCAGGGGGATGGCAGAGGAGGCTGGACTGAGCTGTGCACAGCTCTGAGGAGCACTGAACGCCAGCCCAGCCACACCTGCAGCAGTCACTGATGGCTACAAGGACCCTCCTAACTCTGGGATTACTGAGAGGGGCAGCATCATAATCACTCTTCTGCTGCTTGAAGAATGCTTTCTGCTCCAGGGCTTGCACAGAACTTTCGTAACAGAAAACCCTTCAGTTGTTCAACATTGCTAAAGGCTGATTTTTGCATCACTGGGGAAGTGCACTTCACCCTGACAGCAGGGAAAAATTGGGCTCTCTGTGTATTCTTGTAATGCATACACATAAAACAGATAACCTCTCTTCAAAGTGTCATCATGTAGGTAGTTTAAGTCATGTTAGTTTTCCAAATATTTAAAAAGTCAAATGTATTAATTTGTATTTTTTAACTTCAGTCCTCCTGATAAATCTTTTTTAGTGAGAATAGCTGCTTCCTTTCTATTAAGCAATATAACAGTTAGAAAGATTTAAACATAAAAATCTTAATTTGTTAAAAATTCAATCTTCAAGACTTCTGCATATTTTTTTTGAAATTAATACAGACTTCTACTTGATAAAGGACCAAAACTTAGCATCAATTTCTACCTTCTTAATTGCATTCAAAGAATGCAGGCAGCTTTTTCCTTGCTTTTCATGAAAACTCTCAAACACAGATTTAGGATAGTTGCTCCTAAAGCTTCGTATGAAGCTTCAAAACAGCCACCATCTGTTGGAGTGGAGAGAAGAGTCAGTGACACTTCTGAAGCCACTATCACAGCACCTGACAACCAACCAGACAGAAAAGAACAGCTAACTTTTGTTTTGCTGTAAAGCACAAGAAGTGAAAATGCTATTTAGTCTTTATTGGCTTTGTGATTCATTTTATAAAAAAGGTAAGGCTGAGGCCTGCTTCAGTAGATAAAACATTAATCCTTTCACCTCCAGGACAGATGCTTTGCCTAACATAAACTCCTAAACAAACAGACTTTGGTGTTTTGCTTTGTGATAGCAGTTCATATCAGAAACCCAATCACCACACACAGTCAGAGCAATCAGCAGGCTTGGGAAGAGACTCAGCCTAAAGTTCTGACAGGCTGGAATCCTCTCTCAGCCTGGGAAGGGTGGCAAGCAGAAGGGCACAGGTTAATCACAATGCAACATGATGACAGCCTAGGTTTTTGATACAGGATCTGGTCCAAAAAAAAAAAAAAGAGTCACGACTGTCTATTTTCAGCATTACATTGACCGGCACTGTCCTGCTTACTCCAGGAATGGAAGGAGTAAATGAAGAAAAAAAAGAAAATTAAAACGTTGAAGCAAATGCAGTCCTGTATATGGCCTTTGGAAATGTAGATTTCAGGTACTGAGTTAGGCTGCATGCATAAAGATCTGGCAGTTGTAAAGATAAACATTTTATGTATATCAAAACTGTAATATATTCATGGAAAGCTTTCCAATGAAATCGTAACCACAAGCAGCCTCTGCACATTCTGAACTGTCTGTCAGCAAGAGAAAATTCAGAATTTTGATCAGTGCTTAACTTTTTGAAGGCATTCACTCTGAACCATTCTTGATTCCATAAGCTATATGCCTTGTTTGTCAGTGAGTCAGCTCCTGTTAATAAGTCAGGCAAAATAATGCAGATTGAAGTTATGCAAAGAAAATTATCTTTCTTGAATCTACTGTGTTAGCTGATTCGCCTACTTAACATGTTATGACAGCTGCAAGATCTTGAAACTGTCTAGAGATATACACAAATCATTAAAAACTGCAAGAAAAGCTGCATTTGAAATAGTAGCAAGTGTCAAAATATCTTGGAAAACGTAAGACAATAAAATATTAATAACAAAACAGCTGTTTAATGGCAGCCTACCAAACAATTACAACATGTTGATGTTATTTAGAAGTGAGTGTATGTCATCTTTGGAAAATGATAACCTGTGGCTCTCCAAGATGCTTTAAGCAAATATTTTTTGGGGAAAAAAAAAGACGAGGGGGAACCCCCCTATTTAGTTATATTTTAATTTAAACAGTAGGAGTAAAAATGACAACTTTTTTAGCTATAAAGCTTTCTTTGTACACTGACTCTTGATAGCCTTCAAGAAGACAAGAACAAATAATGCCTTATTCTGATGTTAACATCTTGGTTACCTGTCAGTGATTTCTGTTTATTATTTGGTTCATTTTAAAATACCAAACACAGAACAGCAGGCAGAGGAGACCTCTGTTACTCACGTGGGCTGAATGAGCTCACAAAAGTATCTGTGACCTCCAGGTCAGTGACACAGAAAGAAAATATAAAATTCTGATGATACCCTGAATATCTAGATTACTCTGCAGGATTAAGGTTCAGCAGATGTTTTAATGGTCTCTGAGTTTGGAAATATTTTAAATATGTAAAACTTTTATTAAACTACATGGCAGGTTTAAGCACTTCAGACTGAGTTGTAGCTGCAAAACTTACAGGGCATAGAATACTTCCATTTCTGAAACAGGTTACCTCATCCTGGGTTTTATAGTTTGATTTTCTGGACATAAAAAAAAAGACAAAAAAAAAAAGACAAAACCATACCTCTTTTATATTTTATTTTGGTGCCATTTTCTTAATGAGAAATTGATGAATGATGACATCTGGCAAGAGAAAAAAAGCATATGGTCTAACTAGCTGTTTCTAGAGAGGTTAAAATCAGCTTTGCAATTTTCCTTGGTTGCCATTATGATTGACAGATCATCAAATAAATCACTCTTCTACCCCTCTGTGCTGGTCCTCTGTACCATCAAAGACACCAGGGGGTAAATTTGCACTGTACTATGTGAGGAATTAGACACGCGAGATCCATTAACATAAATGGGATTTTTGCACCTAATTCCCTACACATCATGCTGAAAAATGTCACCGTAGGATATAATATTCATGTTTTCTTCTTTATTCTATTTATAATTTTTAATTATTAATTTCTAGCATAATTGGGTTCTTTTAAAGAAAATTAAATGCTTAGTACATTACCTAAAATATTGTTTAAGACCCCTTGGGCTTGATGTGGAAGATGACAGGGAGTGTGCATGCATGCAAATCCGAACCTCAGAGAAAGGAGGGTGCAAAGGAATGTTGGTCCCACATTCAAATTGGCTCCATAACAGCCAAAACCCAAACCTTACCTATTTCAAAAAGTAATCAAGATGGATATAATAGCTAAAAACTATAAGAAAGTAAAGCCAACTAGATCTAGATCATCTCTGGGTCAATGGAATGGGACAAAAGTGTGTTGAATTTGAGACATTTCCCTATATAATCCCGAAAAATTCTAGATAAAAGCAGGCTTTCTGGATTACTTAAAAGCAGTCTGCTGCCATTTCTTTGCTTTCATTGGAAATTCTGAAACTGATTTATCCAATTTCAATCTGCATAAATTTTAAATCTTTCATTTTGATAAATGTGCAAATGATCAATTTGGGTTGCTCTATTTTTTATTTTTATTTTTTTTCCCAGGGCCTTAATGGCTACACTAAAAAATGTTAAATTCCTCTGCAGTGGCATAGAAATGAGATATGAAAAGTTGGTGCTCAGAACATGATTTGCTATCCCAAAACACTTCCGTGCAGAACAGAGAACCTTTCTATAGGGAGACAATGTCCTTCTTCACATTTCCATCTCAAACTGGCAAAGGCACCAAAGCTGTTGAGACTGAAATTGATGCAAAACTGTTTGTTTACCTTAAATTTGGGTGGTATTGTCCAAAGATTCAAAAAGAAGTGGTCATTCATACTCAGGGGCTCAAAAAGAGAATATAATGGAAAAAATTTCAGGAACAAAGAAACCAAACACCTCACTAAAAAGGTTCATGCAGAAATGTAGGAAAAAAAATTACATGAACAACATATAATTGAGGCTAGATTTGCCATCACAGTTTAAGATCTGAATTACTGAGATAATATTAAGAAGTTGCCAGGTCAGACAAGTAATTTATTGCCTTTATTAGAGACCGATGAGAAACCAAGGCAAAGAATGGTATCTCAATGCAGATAATGTTAATGAAGATGGAGAAAATAAGGTAGACATTCTATTTAGGGAGATATTTTAACATAATAGGCAAAAGGACAAGTCCCAAACTGCTAGCAGATCTGAACAAGAATTGTCTTTTGGAAAGGGGTGAGGAAGAAGAGGGAGGAGTGCTGCAATATTAACTATCTTATTTGTTTTGGCTAAAAAGTCAATGAAACACACTGGGTGAAAGAAGAAAGGTCAGAAAGGCAGTGTAAGCTTTACAACCTATCCAACACATTTCAGTGTGAAAAATGCCATTTAAACTGTAAGATAACTTTTATTTTCATTTTTATTTTATAAATTTTTATTTCCAGTGTTTGCTATCACCTGTGAATGCTGGTGAGAGTCAGGGAAAACAGCATTTTGAGCTTTTCCAACTACTCAAAGGAAAACAGAAGGGAAAGACTTAAAAACAAAGCTTAGCATGTGGTGTGGACAGGAGGAGTGCATGAGGAACATGATATTTTGGTAAAAGCATGCTTACAAGTGGTGTTGCCTTCCTTGGACCAATGAGTTTATTCTATCCTTGGTTCTGTGAACCAGTCTATAAAAAATGTGACATCCTGCAATAAAGCAGAAATTCTACTTTCTGGATAGAGCCTGTGTTGCTGTATTTTTTTGCTGCTCCCTTGCCTTGCAGCAACAACCACCTTTTCTTCTATACTTTCAGAATTCACATTTTTAAATAGCGTAAATTCAAACTCTAGACAAAGCATACTCCTGTAAGAATGGTGTGAATGCAGAGTTCATTTTCTATCTTGGTCCTTTTCTGACAAAGCCTGACAAACAGTCCCTCTGTTCCTAGCAAGTCTGTTTTATATAACAAGCTTGCTTTGAACAAGTATTTTTGTAAGAAACACCTATGTCTGTAATGATTTCTATAAACTGTTCTACTTACTGGTTAATCTAACAGCTTTGCACATCACTTTAGCAAACACAGAAAGGAAACCTGTACCCTTTTGCTTCTTGTACGAGAAGTTTTTATACAAGAATATATTTTCACATAATATAATGGGGCCTTTGATACTTTCTTTTTCTTAAGATTTTCATTTCCTTTTACTTTTCAGGAGCATTGATTTAGAAAAAAATTCAAAGGTATAGTTCATGCTTACAGACTCTTCTATATCCAGTCCCCTCATATCTGACATAACCAATTATCCAAACAATGCTGCCACCACCTTCATTTCTGCTGAACTATACATACTTCTTTCAATCACTCCTGAAATTACTGAGTGGGAGCTTTTCTGGATGACTTCTAAAATGGATGTGCTCGTATTTGTCATAATTTCTCTCAGTTTCATTAGTCTGCATTTTTCTGTGATGAACCCAGCTTGAATTGACAGCTACATTTTTAATGATTCCTGAACTCTGTTTTCATTTACCTGACAGCGTATGGTACTCAGCTGAAGCTGAATTCCCTGTGAACATGCTTTCTGTTTGCTACTGCTGGATAACAATGAACGGGATTTAAAAAACAGCACTAGGTAACTCAGAGTGTCAAACATGGGACATGTCAAACTGAGTCAAATAGATTCACTTTTATATCTATTGCTTGATGAAATGCCCAGTTACAAGAAGCAACAAGAGATGGTGCCAAGAGATTAAATCTTTTTGTTAATAGCATAGAAAAATCAATGTTACCTTCAAGAGATTGCTGATAAAGGATTATAGAAATATTTTCTTTTCTGGGTAACAAATATGCCTGCTGCACTTATATTTTAAATTAATTATTAGGAGACTCAAAATATTTTCTGTGATGGAATAACTGTAATTTTTTAAATATAGTTTTTATACACACACACACATATAGATATAGTTTTTTATATAGCTTGTGCCTGTTCATTTGGGGGATATAGTTCCCTGGCACTTTGAAAAATTTTCAACAAGGGCAGAAAATACATATTGCATGTAGGAAGAATGATCATTAGTTTAATTTCATGTAGGTATGCAAAATATATGTGTGTCATCTAAGTTGCCTTTATTGTGGTTTCCATTTACTTTCTTCTGAATAAACCAGGTGAGTCTCCTGGATAGTTAACATTAAATGTATGCTTAGTCCCTTTCAAAACTCCAAAGGAAAACTGTGAAGATGCTTGAGCATGTAACTGCACTCTGAGGGCACTGTATGAAAATGGATATATCATGCAGCTCATCTTACACATTTCAAAGAAGCTGTCTGCCTGTAAAGTTTAGAAAATTGTGGCCTTCAGCATCTTCATGCTGTAATAACAAAGCTTGTTGTTTTATTGCAGGGTAGTTGAGTAGATGAACAATACATCCCTTAAAATGTCAAATGAAGCTGCTATTTCCCAAGCATTGCTGTTCTCTAAATCTGATTCCAGCTCCCTTATCTACCGTGCTTTTCTCTAAGCAGATTATAATTGATCAGACTTATCAGTAATGTGGTATCTTGAGTTTATTATTTCATGAGCTCATGCTGAAAGGGCTTTTCCCCTGCCCCAAACTGAGAACATTTTATACGTGCTGCTTACAGCAGTACTGACCCCCTCTCAGCTATCTCAGTGCAGATTAACATCTCATTTGTTCGCTCACTTTTGCCTCAAGGTCTCTCAGTGCTGTTACTGCACAGTCATTTCCTCTCAGTTGTATGAGTTTCCATTTTCCCCTGATGAACTTTCCTATGTTCATTATGAAATTTTACTAAGATAATCTTTCAACAAGATAAACAAAGCAACAAACAATCTTTTTTAAAAATTTCTGAACAGGGATGCTGAAAACTAAGAGCCAAAAAAATCACCATGTGAACTCTGCAATGTCATTTCTTTCTCTTTATCAGAGGAGGCACATTTTTGACAAGCTGCTTAAGTAGTTTCATAAATATTTTTGTCATAATTTATATTGGTAAAACACCCAAACAATTTTCTTCAAATGAATTGCAGCCAATGCTGTAATTACAGCCAGTCAGAGGTGGCAAGTAGAATTTATTGTTGCTTTCATTACAGGGACATGAGAGATACTATTCCTCATTGTTCAGCATAATTTTGTCTCCATATTTAGATTTACACTTCGAATATTCCTACCTCATAAAAAACCTAAACCAAACTGAAAATATATTAGAAAAAAAATTGTCACTGCTGATTACTGTTGATTTTGTGCATACCATCTATCTGTTTCCTTGTAAGACTGATGAAGAAGCTTGATATATCTGATGAAGATAACTAAAGATTCAAACTCTGTTAATTGCTAATGGACACTAACTCACCAATTTCCTACAAATTGTGTACTGACTAATGATTGAAGGAATCTTCCCACATCCTCTGGGCAATGACCACACTGCAAACACTCAGTCCCTCACATCCTTGCTTTGATAATCTATAATCTGCAAGTGCAAGGCTTGCATAGGAAGGACCATTTAATGGCTCTAAGTAATAGATTTGAACTACTATGACTTTTTGCAGGAAAACTGTGGAAGAAATCTACCATGAAGTTAAAATGATTGGAAAATGCAGCTTCTCTTTTGTGGTTTGCTGCTTTTTTCCACAATAGAATGCATAGAAAACAGAATCATACGCAAACCTGATAAATTTTATCAGGTTAAAATGGGCAGACTTCTTTTGAATAGTTATCAGGGGTGCTGAAATCCAACCAATAATCAAAAATAACCTCAACAGCAAACAGTAGTAATTGACTTTAAATTGATTTTTAAAGGTGAGATATTTAAATTAAGTGCCTCAATTACAGATTACTTTTTTCTAGACCAATAAATAGAAGAAATATGGTAAATTATTTTAGTCAGGTTTTACATAAATGCGTTACACAAATAATAAGAATAATGTTTTTAAGATAGTAAATACAACTTCTCTTCATTTCATTCATAATAATACTTTAATTTCTGAGTTGAATATAAACCCCATAGATAATAAAAGAAGCATATTTGTGCTTAATTTTTGAGTAAAAAATAATAATTTTTTAAAAATCAAGAAACTCTCATGCAGTCCTGACCTAAACAAGATCTAAGTTCAGAATGAATGTACAAATTTGCTCGACAGCTGCCTATGCTGTTAATTTTGTAAAACAAACAATATCCACAGCCTAGTGCAGGACAGAACCTGCTTCCTGTTCCACAGAAGGGTATTCACGAAATGGATGTTTTTATTTCTTAGAATCTCCTGCACAGCACCTGTGTAAGACTGAAACTTGCATGATAGAAAGAGAAGTTGTTTTGCTAACCTGGTTGTGAAAAATGAATTGGAAATGCGAACGCTTATGTCTCAAACAAATAAAAGGAAATAAATCTACAGTATTCAAACTGTGATTTCACACCTCGTATAGTTCATGGCCATTTGTTTCCTATTTGAGCACACAAGATTATCTGTTCTGAGGCAGTATCTGGTTTTGTCTCACTAAATCTTGTGTTTAAAAAAGGAGAAAAAAGGAAAGATTCAGACCCAAAAATAAGGAGAATGTTACCTTAAATGTGTTAGTAGTCCCTGACCTTTTTCAGACTCGGTTAAGGAATGGACAAAATGTCAAGTAACATTCAAAGGAAACTGAGAACTCCACACAGGGCAGCTGGCAAGGATAAATCCAACATCGATGATAAAGACAAAGGTCAGAGGGCAAGTATATGAAAATTACTTTGTAAGAGTGAGGACACCAATACTGGCACATCTGTCAGTTCTTTAGAGCATGTGAATAATAATGTCCCTGGGATCAGGACACAAATGAGCCTTATAATATGAGACTGTAATTCCCCTTTGGGTAAAAACCTCTTTAAACACAATGATAGCATAAAGATTACTGGAACAGGAATAAACACTATCACTTGGTCACACAGAGGAACCGCACTGCGGACACAGTGATGACAGAGCCCTTGTTACCAGAATGCCCTCAAAATGAAATAGGCAATGCAGGACAGACAGACACAAAGAGCTCCAGCAAATAAATTATTCAAAGTCATCAGAGCTGGAAGACTAAAGTATTTCCTCTCTGAGTTTGGATATATACAGACAGGTGAAAAAGTTCTTTACTGTGACAGAAGCTTTTGGCTCATGTTGGTGAAGTGTGCATCCCCCTTCTTTGCAGCAGACTGTAAGCACACGAGAAGGGAGAAATGTGTAATCTGGGTCTGTACTCAAAATATGAAAAAAAAAGCAGGAGCCCAGAAAGCTGAAAGTATTACTGTGTGCAGCTAATGCCAAATCGATGGCAGCAGAACACCTCCCAGAGCTCACAGGAGCCTGGCTGAGGGAGAGCACCCACAAGCTGGGAAAGGGAACAAATTCTGATGTGAGCCTTCTCTCTTGATTCTTCATAACATTATGGGGGCTTGACAAAAGGAGAGATGAGCATCAAGCTTTAAATACATGTCATGTAGAAAACTATACACCTGTTCAGTGCTTGGATCATAAAATTTGCCACTGACTGAAATGGAACTATATCAAAATAAGGATATGAATGACAATAATAAAAATTATTTTTTTTCTGAACTCCTTAGCAAGATAAAAGTTCTGTGTCTGATACATTTGCCCTTCTACATTTGTTTTTGCATTTCCCATATCTGATGGCAAAGCACACACACACACTTAGCAGCAAACAATCCATATTCATATCTGAGAGTGCCTTATGTAATTCAGTCTTCAGATAATATAACTGTAATGTGAAGTGAAAAGCGCTGAATAAATTACTTATGCTGATAAGGGCTTCTCTGTAAATAAAAGTCTAAAGGCTCCACAACAGTTGGGGTAACATTCAGGCTGAAATAGGAATTGGAATTATGCAGAGTATTTTCATTGTCCTGGTGGCATGAAATGGGACTAGTGAATGTACAACACATCCTTAAAATTGTTTCCAAAAGAAAAACATCTGATAATCTAAGATTCCTGTGCGAGTGTGTAGTATTAAGCCAGGATTTATCATGGCCATAAGGGATGGTAACATACTCACAATGATTCTGTCATGAAACTTTAACTTCAGGCCATAACACTTCCCATGCAGCAGCAGCGTAATTCATGAACGAGGGGAAAACATTTGACACTCATTTGTTAAATAATCTGTTTCTGAAATGGAACAATGGGTCGAGATGGGTCAATTACTATTTCCACATGTACCCAGCTGTGTGACAGCTGTAGCCACAGGTAGAGCACACATTGCATAAGGGAAAAGGCTGAGAGTGGAAAAACAACCCGAGAAATGCCACAGCCATCTCCCTTCCCAGCTTTGCTCTGTGCCATGCTCCATCCTGCCCCTCCCAGCCTCCTCCCCAATGCCAGGGAGCTTCAGCAGTGTGGCAAAGTGTTATTATTTCACTGAGCAAAGCAGTGCACTGCCAAAATTGCCCTCCCCAGAGTGAGAGCCAGAGGGGCTGAGAGGTTTGAATTTACTCTGACTGCTGCCCTTGGCTCAGGCTGTAATGAGCTTTCTCTTTGGAGAGGGGCAAACCCCCAGGGCTTGGGCAGAAAAGTGACTAGAGAGGGATGTTGCTTCATGTTCATGTTAGTACAGGGGTGTGTTTTGAGGAGAAGGATGTAAAATTAAATTGAGAGGTAAAAAGGGAAAATTAAAATAAGAGGTAAAAGAGAAGACAAATTCTAGATGTGTGAGAAACAATAGGAAAGTGTGAAATGATAGAAAAAAAAACACCAAGGACTGAAAAACATGCAGAGCAAGGAAGCAACAGGATAAAAAAGTTACTCTTCAGTTACTGTTTTATATAGTCCTGTTTACCCAAAGCACAGAGATGAAACATAAAATGATTAACAACCAACAGTGTAAAGATTTTTTATAACCATCTATCAATGTGGAAAGCAAATTCAAGTTCATGTAGAAAGAACTATCAAACTTTCTAGCATTTAAAAAGTCAAGGTTAGATTATTTTGAATTAAATTTTAAATTCAGGTGAAATTTATAATTTGTTGAACAGCTGCTGACATTTTTGTTTTTCCCCAGACTCCCAGAGAGACTAGAAGGCTTTATCTCAAAGAAGAGAGGGAGGACAGGAATCAAATTCTTCCTGAAAAGATGAATACATAAAAACATTCAACCTGCGATGTCTCTTGGTTCTGATCTCAATCTTAGCCTTTAAATCAGCACAACTCATTGTCACTGAGGAGAAGATATGGAATAGGAAGACAAATCACACAGGTATGTGTGGGGAAGCAGCAAACCTAGCAAAGAACATTTCTAGATGAACTAACAACCCTTCATGAATAATAAACTCCAGGATGCAGCCATACAGGTTATTTCTGTCACCAGCTCCTCTGTGTAGTGCTTTATATCAACAGAAGGTTATTTTTAAATTCTTGCACAGTGTTTCTTCTTTGGCGGTGTTTTATAAACACCTTGCACTGATGCAGGATTAAACAAATCAGATATGGAAAAGGACGGGAAAATCACTGGTCTGGTCACAAAAGAGGCCTGGTGATTTTAAATAACATTGTAATTTAAATTATAGTAAGGTTAAAAGTGGGATTCTGAACAGTTCATGATAAACAGCTGTTAGAGTGATCATTTCATCTTAATGTCAGGGAGATATTGTCCTAATGATTCGAATTTCTTTTTGGTTTAGCACCTGAATGTTTCTTCTAAGTCAAAGCATTGCTCTTAAAACAGGCCTCTGACACCAGGGGCGAAGCTCTGAAAAGTTACCTCAAGATCACAGCAGACAAGGCTTACATGAGCATTAAATGTTGGAATACATGAAAAAATCCAAATTACAAATAATCAAAGATAACAATAAGTACCCATGGGCAAGTTTGTCATCACCCAATGTCAAAGCTGCCTGTTCTTCCTTCTTGTGCACCAAGTCACAGCTGTAAGCACAGTAAAGGGTTTATTGCCAGGCTGACTTTTCCTTTCCTTTACTTAACCAACACAACTGACTGCCTCAGAAAAATCTTATTCAATAAAGGTCCCAGTCTTAGATTTTGCAGAATGCCAGTGGGTCAAACACCACCAATAATTTCATACAAATTAAACACGAACCCTACACAAGTGTTACACCTGAAGCCAGGTAACTTTTTTTGTTTGTTTCTTCATTCTTCCACCAATCCTAAAGAGGAAGATCTGCTTAGGGCAAACTGTTTCAGGCATCAGCCCAATCTGAAATGCTGGCAGTCTCCGTTAATCACTCTAAGTGCATCCCTGATTTGTTTACCAGGGAAACTGCCACTTGTCAAACAGCTCTCCGTGCTGTTGTTTACATGCTGCAGATGTAAATCACGATGCGGCCATGGCAATGTGACAGCAGCAAAATGTCCGAGCTCCTTTGCGGAGACAAGATGACAGGGAACAGAACAGACCTGCTCAGCTGATGATTCCTGACACTCAACATAGGTTGCTGATTTTAGCCATTATTTTTTGAGTTTTACATAAAATCACTTCAGCAATTTGCAAATACAATCAAAGAGGAGAGCCCACCTCACTTCAGAGAGCTGTGGGTCACACAACAAAAGCTGTCAAAGGAGAGATGAGGAGAGGGGGCCTTTGGAGAGGACATTTTGTCCGCCTGTGATTTCATGAGTCCACCACGCCCTTTGGCAGGGAAAAGGGGCATCACTATTAAAATAGGGTGTAGACAGAGGAAAAAGATGTATTTTCTTTCTCTTCACCTAGTCTTTATTAAGGAAAAATTAATTTCATTTAAAAGCAAACATACTGACCTAGATACTTTTGCAAACTGGCACTCCACCAACCCTTCAAAATTTTGCAAGAACAAAGACTCCAACCTGAACCAGGTCCAATGCAAACAGGAGAAGGAGAGAAATGCAGAAGACAACATAAAACTGTTACAATAATTTTGTCAGGGCTAGACAATAAATTGAAAAAAATAAAAGGAATTAACATTAATTTTCATTCTGTAAAATTACCTCCTGTTACTGCTTAAACAGCTTGTTAATACTCACTGTGACAGCGGTTTGATCCAAACCTATCGCTGCAATTCAGAAAATACTGAAACAGAAAATCCCTTCTGAAACCAGCTCACAGCTGCTTCTGCACACAGCTCAACTCCAGTGACCACTCTGGGCTCCAACTTGGCCTTCACAGAAAAGGCACAGCTGGGGAAAAGGAGAAGTGGGAGGTGATGAACTTTTTGTCCCCATTTTGAATCACATCCAATCTGCAGAGATCAAGGAAAGGATTTCTGATATTCCACATTCTCCAGCTGTATTTCAAATGTTGACTTTTTCTGCTTTTTAAAAATAATTTGTATACATCCTAAATTCAGTTTACAAACAAGAATGTGAGGAATAAACTTCATTGCTTTTTCCCAACTGTCCAGTTTTCCATTATTAATTATAAGTTAGTAACTAACTTCTGGTGGAAAGTGTCCCTGCCTGTGGCAGAGGGGCTGGAACTAAATCCTTTTTAAGCTCTTTTCCAACCCAAACCTTTCTCTGATTTTAATCCACATTCCAACTTCAATTAAACAAAATCCAGAAAAATATTTGCTTTAAAACTAGCTTAAAATTTGAAACTAGTGTCCACCCAGAACCCTGAGGCCCACATATGTATAGAAAACACAGCCACATAACCACACTATGGATTCATTTTATTTCCTTCAGTCCTCTTAACATGACATTGTCAGCCGAAGCAGATGTAATACATATGCTTAAACTGCACAGAGATTGGATAGTAAATTACAGAAATCTCCACCCCATCCAAAACTTTCCCCTGTTAAGAGGGTCAGAAAAGATAAAAGGAGAAGTGACCTGTGGTACCAAAGCAAGTCTAAAGTAGTGTTAATTGGAGGTTTTTGTTGAGTGTTGTCCTGGTCCCCTCATCCCACTACCTGTAGCATTTTCTGTGAGTGCTCAGGCAGTTTGTGCTGGTTTCATTAGCACATGTACGGAGCACACATAGGTTCCTACACTCTGTCGGGGCTTAGGAACATTTTGTGTGTGGATTCTGGGGTTAAAAACAGGGAACACAGCAGGAAATTGGACCCGTTTGGTTCAGTGTTCTCTGCTGCTTAAACCCATCACCAACAAGCAGATCACTGCCATAATATCAGCGATGCTGCTGCAAATGTCACTGTCTGGAGCCAGATATCCACCACTATCACTGCTGTCCCAGAGCAAAGTCAAACAGGAGGGCTGCTTCTCCCAGCTTCTGGCACTGCTGAGGTAATGACTGAGCTGCTGGGATAAGTGCTGGAATGGGAAATAGATGTCAAAGCCTACATGGTCTCACCAAGTCTCTCAGGGAGCACTGGCTGCCTGCAGAACGCTTCCTTGCGCAAAAAGTATGAGTAATGCAGGGAGGAAAAACAAAGAACAGACGGCAACCTCTCTCTCTCGAAACGGGGGCACTGTGTTGTCATTAATGACTAACACCAGAAAGTGTCTAGAAAAGCTGCAACAATAAGCATAAGGGAAACCGAAGCAATAACATCACACTTTCACAGTTATAAAATCTCTCTGACATGCTTGGCAAGGAAGTTTAGTGTGAAGGGACTAGTATATGCAGGATGTAGTAGCAGCAGAAAAAGAATGAAAAGAAGCCTCTGCATTTGTTGATTAATCACAAGCATGTCCTTGAGTTCCCTTCAAACTTTTGACCATGACAAAAAAAATTTAAAAATCCAAGGAAAGAGAGTGACACCATGTTTTGAGAGCCAAACATCAAGGCACCATCAAATTTGACAAATCTGTAGTGAAATACTGTGTACTGCCCTACATGACTGGATGAAATTAGGGGCTGTCAGTCAGTAGAAGTCCAGTAGCAATTTGAGACAGATACATCCTGTGGAGAAAACCTGAGCATCCTCAAAATCTCTCCTTTATCCATGAGTGTCTTCCAGCAGTTAGACCGTTGTGACTGGAAATAGAGATTAAAAAACAGAAGAAACTTTCATTTGAGGAAGCTGGAAGTCTTAACTAAAATCCTGGAATCTCAAATACAAAACTTTTTGCCTAAAACTTGTAAAAATTTTGGTACTTATGGATAAAACCCAGCTTTTTCTATGAGCATTGTGCCACTTTTGAATGGTGTGGCAATTTTCAGCTTTGGAATATTGATTCTCCACCTACAAGAAAGCCATTCTCCACATAAAACAGTATTTTGTAAAGACTGTACTTAAGGCCCATGAAGCATCTCTTGTTTTGCAGCTGGACAAATTTCCATGAAGAAAATAGATATTTTGAGTAGCTGATAACTGCATTGAAAGAAATGCCCGGGCAGAAACTCACAGTACATTAACAGGGTGCATCAGGCAGGACAACACATTGCTTGTGTTTGTTTTGGTCCTCACACAAGCAATTTGGACAAAATTATCAAGAAATTAAGTGCTTTTTTCCCATTTCTTTTTGTTTCTTTCCTGTACCACAGTTCGTTTAGAAAAGCATTTTTCTAAGGTATGCCCTAAAATTTCTCAGAGCTACCAGGGAGTAATTTCCTCAGCCTAATCTCCTCCACAAGATTGTAAAAACTGTAGGATAAAAGGGGAACTGTGGTGATTTACCTACTAATTAGTTGCTCTTATTAAGAGGAGCAAGATAATTGATTTTAGGATGCACTACCCCTTATTAAGACCTAATTTAACTGTATATCAAAGACTAATTAAATGGCATTACTCCATCCCACTGATGAGTTTTGATGCTTGGTGAATAGATTTGGGTGAAAAATGAACACTCAGTAATAGATTTCTAATTCACACAGATAACTATAAACTAAGAAGCTGAGCAAAGGGAATTTTGGATTAACTAAAACTAACGTATTTTTGGTATTCCTTTACACTGATAGTCTGAAGCGAAAAAAAATAAAACACTTAAACACCTGCTGAGAACTACTGGAAAAGGGAAAGACAATGAAAAGCCTCTCTGTGTAAACTGCTTATTTAAACATTTAGGTAATTTTCTTACAGTTACGAATTAAATTTGTGAAAAGGCTATGCGCTTTCATGTGTATTCATCTGTTTATTCTACAGAGCTGCATAGCCATGTAAAGGGATGACAAATAATATATATTGTTTATTTGTTCCATTTTTCAGAAGCGTTTAAAGAAAACAGATTCAAGAATTATTTCAATATCTGATTATTCCAATACCTTGCAGTATTCCAAGTTTATTTAATGCAGAATAGGAATGAAGAGACAGAATTACATGTCTCCAATTCTTAAAAATAGTCTGCATGTTAAAATAAATATGAAATAAGAACAGATTAAGTTGCTTTTGTGCAAAGAAATGACATGGACTGAGTTTACTAATAAATTCTTAGGGTTTTGATCCTTCAATATTAATTTAAATAAAATCATCTGTCCTAAAATAATTCCTTTAGCAATCCAGTGTCTGGTTTAATAAAAAAAAATCTTACAATAAATTTGAGTGTGTAAAGGAAATAAATGCAAAGCTTTAATCCCATCAATCTTCCCTCTAAATAAAATGTTTTGTCCTCTAGACAGAATTGCTCTGACAATACAAACTCATTGTTCTATTTAATCTGTTGGGTCATGGCCCCAGAGATTATGATGAGCTGTCTCTCAAAGCCACACTGTGCTGCAGTACAACATCTCTTGGATAAATCACAGGATCCTCACCCAAAACAATAGTGACTTCACTACAGCTCTGGGGTGTATTTCCTTGTTTCTATTGGTTTCTTTCACTGGCAAGAACATCATTGCATATGGGAGCATCAGTCATGTGTCACTTTTCCAGTCATTTTTGGCCAAGGTGTAACCATACAGAAGCAGCAATCTATAGCTTTTAGACACTTAAAGAAACTGTACTGACTGAAGATTATTCATTTGAAGATATAAAGTTATACTGTGTTAGCTGAAGGATATTTACACAATTATTTTTCTACTAATTCAAATAGAAATACTGTATGGGAAAACAAATATTTATTTCAGCATTTGCATAAATTGTATTTATAAATAGATATGCAAAGAAACTATTTAAGTGAACATTCCCTAAAGAAATCTGGGTATGACCAGCCTTGCAGCCAAGCTATATACAGAAGATTTTTGAGCAAATAATTAAAACAGAGTTTGCTCTTCAGTTTGTAAAGCAGGATTTTATATATTAAGACATTTATATCCAAATATGTAAATGCTGCTAGAGAAAACTTGCAGGTTTCTAAAAAAGAATTAAAATGCAAAGAAACTTAAATACTACATTAAGAATGTAATGTTTTTTCCTTCTTATTTAAAACATGTCCTTTCTAAGTACGTGAAAGTTGCTGGCTGGATTTAGAAATGCACATCCCCTGCTCTTCTCTACATTTGCACCTTCATGAATGCAGATGCACACAGTATGCAAAAATACTCACACTGAAGTTGCTGTGCAACTAACCATCATTTTATCCATGTTTTTGCCTAGCACTCAGTCTTACTATCACAGATATTTGCTAGATCAGCAGGTGAAGAATGGGTGTGTTCAGGAACTTGGGGTCTAAACGTAGATGTACAGCTACTGATCCAACATAACAGGCAAATCCTTTTCCCAAAAATCTACCCTGAACTTGAAATAGGAACACAGAATATCCCAAAACCCTCTGGTACATTTACACAACACTCTCTTTTCTTTATTTGCATTTCGCTCTTTCAAGATTTCTGCTGGCACTTTCTGATTAACACTTGGAGAGATTACAGTACCATCATAGTATTTTCATATTCCACTTCAGGTCTCTTTATACTTAAAACAGACATTATTATAAAATGAATGCAACCTTTGATCATAAATTTCCCACTCTCCTGACATGAAAAAGATACCTCACTATTGCATAAGAAAACTACAGGAAGAAAAGTGAACAGATTGGAGACACCACTATAATGTGAGAGCATTGTCTCTTAATGGAGTACTTGCTGTGATAATCACCACAAGAGTCACAGAGATTCTATTCCTCAACAACATTATTAATATGTCCATTGGCTTAATGGCAAAAAATAATATCAGTGCTCAACATTCTGCTACAAGGACGGTCTCCTTTTCCGTTTTGCTGAAGACATTGGCACAAGGATGCATTTGGCATTAAAATACATGATGTAATACTGGAGAGAAGAACAACTATTTCAATTAATTTCCTTGCACTGATGAAAAGGTTAAAATAGGGGAAGTTAAAATATCAAGTTGGATTTTTTGTTGTTTACTCAGTGAGCAAGAGGAACACCAGGCAGCTAAATTAAAAAAACCCAAAACTATTACTGCCTTACCCTCTCCAATTAACATTTATGAAAAGGAAAATCTGACAGTATTTGATAACCAAATCTTAGCAATTATTAAAAAGCACAACTCAAGTAATCAAGCAAGTCTTATATTACTAAAGAAAGAACCAGCAGTAGAACATGCTAAATGACCAGATAAATTCTATATAAACAAGTATTGCTGAATTCCAGCATGCCAGCAACAATGTATGGTAATGAGTTAGCTATAATTAGTACCATATGCCTTAAAATAACCCCATCCTCCCAAGTTTGCTGTATCCTGGATATGATAAAATATTTTTTTTTTCCACAGCATAACTAAAATGGTAATTGAAAGCTAATTTAGGATCAAAGACAACCTCAAGTTTATAAATAGTTGTAGCTGGCTGTGAAGTATTCTCGTCAAAATTTCTTGGAAGTGCTACAATGGTAGTACACTTGCAGGAACTAGAGCGAAATAAGATATTTTCTGAATGATGTATAGACAGCAAAAGAGCTCTGAAGAGGAGGAAACCCACAAATGCTTTATGATAGAATCTACATCCCTGAGCACTGTTAGATGAAGGTCATTACAAAATAGTCTATTTGATGTATCTGAAAAAACCCCCACAAACCAAAAACAAAACCCCACAATAAAACAAACAAACAAACAAACAAAAAAAACCAAAACAGCCCCAACAGCACTAGTGAGTAAATATCAATTAGCACTGGGAAGCCCAAATTACTTATGTAATTCTTTATTCTTTCCATCCAGTGTTTTCACAGGACACCAGCAATTACAGGAGCTTTGGTTTCTATTCATGATTGGCAAAATCCTAGTTTATAATCCCTCTATGTACAAGCTTCAATATTTGCAGTTGTATTTAAATTATTTTCTGCTATTTTACCAAAGATTCTGAAACAATGTAGTTTAAGTTTCTAAGCAGTTCCACCAATATGCACTTTTGGAAGTGTTCTTTATTGCATTATATGAGGCAGCAAAGCAAGATCAAAGCAGTGGAAACTTTTAGAGACAAAAGAATCTGGCTACCCAATACCCCTTCCTCAACTGACCTCCAAGATTGTTTGTGCACCTGAACAAGACAAGTAACTCTGGGACTGAAAATAAAGTATCAGTTCCAAATGGAATTGATCACATTTAATGACACTTAAGATGCAGAGAAAGAATTCTCAAGCAGAAGAAAGGTGCAAAGTAACAATTCTGCATAAACCATGAGCTCTCCTATTAACTGAATCTCAACAAAAAGCCCACAGAGAAATGTGGCTTTGAATTGCTAAAATTTGTTACATTTTCATTAAGTGTAATTACCATCTCATGAGAAACTGGATTAATACACCCCATTGATATATGTTGTGTAAAAATATCCCCTGTGAATTGCTACTCTATATTCTATTCCAGTTGTTTGGGGCACATCTGGATTGCATTCACTTCCTTTTAATACATTTATTATTAAAAAAAACTACTAGTAGAAATCTGTATTCCAAATTTCTGTCCTCTTGAACAATCTGACCAATTCATTTAGGAATAAACATAATTAATACAATTGAAGGGATGATCTATGATAACATCAATTTCCCAAGTTGCTTTTCTCACCTTATCCGTGTTGAATAATTAACACATGCACAAAAACCGAGTTCGTAGCTGAAAAATGCACTTGAATATTTGAGACCTGCTTAGAGACTGATGATTTTTCAGGTAAGAAAGTGAGAGATCAGACTCAACAATTTGCTTACACCTTGTGGTGCATTAGCATCACAAATGGCAGAGCCTTTGGGACCAGGGGCTGGCAGTCATCAGGACCAGGCAACAGGACAACACAACCACGACCAAACATGCCTAGTGAAAGGATCTGGAATTTCCATTGCCAATTTGTGTGACCCTCATGTTTCTCTTCAGTTTCTGACCATATCTTCCCCCTGACAAGTAGGTTAATTTTCTCTTATTTGACTACTACTTTCCCAGAATAATCAGTCTAAATTTTTCAGTCTTCTAATACAAGATTTTGCCTGGCTGTGCCACATATGTGCTACAGATTTTTCACCTGCCAGTTCTCTGTAACCTGCATGTACGAGCAACCCTGTGATCATCATTAACTATCCAAACAGTGAAATCATGGAAGCATCATCCCTAAGTGTTGCTACATTGACTCAAAAAGGTTAGAACTAGGTCTTTAGAAATAGCACATGTCTTACTTGCAAGTGGAAAGGGATTCTGCAGACAGACACAACCCCTCATGCCACCAGTTTATATGTGCCATAATCTTCTGCTGACAAAATCTTTCTGCTGTGAGAAAGAACCATATTGTAAAGAGGGCCTCTGAACACCAAGAGAAATAATTAAGAAGTGCTAGAGTAGCCACAGGAAGAGAGGAACCCCTCCTCAGTAATTCCTTACAACAGCAGACTACAAACCAGTGAGACGGGGGAACAATTGACCACCTTGCTGCAGCCAGACCTAAGCAAGACAGTAACAGCAATCAATGCAAGCACTTGAAAAGACTCCTGATTACATCCTAGCTCTTGAATTTTCACCAGAAATCCAAAGCACTGGGAATAACATATAAATTTTTATTTTCTGAAATAATAGGACTTGCCAAAAGGAGCCCAAGACAAGGCAAGAAGACTGCTGCAAGTGTCAATAGGAATCCCAAAACTGCAACTACTCAAAAAGCCCTCGACTGCAGCCTGTAATACAGCGGATATTGTTCATTCTGCAGAGCACAAAACTATCACCACAGCTCAGGAAGCAGATCAATAGATTATAAGGAACCTTACAGTCATCACAACGTCCTCTCTTCTCAAAAGAGAGCCTCAGTGATATAGGCATATCTATGTGGTTTGTTTTCACTATAGCAGTGAGTTGCAGGTGTATATATAAAGTTTGTATGAATATACATATATATTTTATATATACATACAGAAGTGGTTATTCAGATGCATTCACATGTATGTACACAGACACAATCAAAGATATGAACATACAAGCCTTCCACTAAAGAATCCAAAATGAACCATTATATTGGAAATCCTTTTCAAACCCACACAATGAGTTTATATAAAAACAACACTAGAACTAGATTGAGACCTATTTCAGAAATAAAGTGCATGAGCTCGTGACAATGGACACCAAATGTATTTTTAAGAGAAAAATATACTAAATACTTAAACAGATGTGGCAAATAATTAAATGCAGTTAAAGGCAATAATCAGTTGACTTCCCAGAGAGAACAGAGAGGAAAAATCAAGCAGGATATAGAGATAGGGTGATTGCAAAAGAGGAAAAGATAGCAATGAGACATGAAACTGCAAAACTTGTACAACAGCATGAAAAGTGAAAGTGTGATTAAAAAATTAACCCCAAATAATCAGAACAAGGACAATTATGGTTATTTAAGCAGCAAGACTGATGCTGATACTGAGAGAAATAAAACAGACTATAGAATTCCCAAGCTCTTTGGATGAACAAGAAACACTTTTCAAATGTTTAGCTTACAATATGCTTGCTGTCATTCACAGCCATTACCTTGAGGAGACTTTCAGCAGGGGATGAACTCTGAAAACACTTCACAGAGAGGTGTTTGGATTTCTGTGTCGAGTCTGAAAAACAGAAAATCACTGGTTAAAGCCATCAGCTTATGACACAGGTAGTACTGGCAAAAGTGACAGAAAATATCCATATGAGAAATCTGCCCACTGAACAGAGAATGTGTCAAGGAGAGAGGTGGATTAGTGGCTTTATCTCAGAAGTGACAGATTTCTGCATTTCAGAAGCGCAGTGCTGGAGTGGGTGATGGAAGGACTTACATGATCAAGGAGAACCTGTGGTTCACCAATAGCTGGGGGTTTTGATTTGATCTAAACTCTTTTGTAAAATCCCAAGATTAACCCCATACAGCCACTTTTCCCCTTTGTTTTTCAGGGAGATTGAACAGCACTGGAAATATATCCCAATAATATAACCTGACAACAGGTTAGGAAAAAAAAATCAACCTACCTTCTACACCTCCCCACACACCCAAGGAATAAAAAGCAATTTTGGGTGGCAATAAACTTTGTTGTATATGCAGCTAGAAGGCAGCATATTCTTTTCATTTCTCATTTAAAGACAGATCATCAGGAAGCCATTACATTGTGAAGATTGGATCTCTGCACTGTTGTGGTGTAACTGAGCACTGCTGTACACAAGTATTGTAGACAATAAAATGTTAAAAAGTTTGCAGTATTTGACTTGTCCTTTTTCCTGTAGTGTTAGGTTTAATCCAGCCAGCAAAACAAAAAGAAAGGAAAATTTTCTCAAAACTTAAATAGAATTTGGTGGATTGGAATCTATTTTCTTAACTATTTTTTAACTGTTCAAAAATTAGATAACCTACCTATGATTCTGGCTGTTTTGTGGTTATGATCTGAACTCCACCTCTATCTGATGGAGGGTTACTAACAGGAGAGGGGACTACCAGCAGCACATAAAGAAGCAGTAGGGAAGGAGGAAAAACAGGCAGCCTATTTTAATGGACATGTCTCAATTCACAGGTCAGTGGTGTCTACGCTGCTTTTCAGTCAGCACCAATGCCCTGATGATCTTTTTAAGCTGCTTCTTGCAACATCAGGATCACCATGGATGACAGACTTGCTGCAGGCTAAATTCAAGGAATATGCAGAGATCCTGTAACGGTTACAGATACTTCAATATATCATATCTGTTTTGGCAGGGGATAATATTAGTGCTATTGAGATAAGGGTGCAGTAGTGCTGTTTGCAAATATCAGCAGCCTGCCTGCTGGGCTGTGATAAACAGTGGTGTGTTTCACACATTGGGAAGCGGTGACAGTCCCTGTGCAGGCACTCGCGAGCAGCAGGGAGACACAAATAACTTTGTGGTGTGCTGGGAGTAGGAGCAATTCTGCAGAAGTGAACTTGTATTGCACAACTTCTATCTCACTTCAGCATCTTATAAGCTCAACTCAGCTGTTACAGGGCTCAGGTTCTGATCAGAAAATAAGATAAAGACTTGAAGAGAAAGGGCAGAGAGCAAAAATTCAACACAGAATAATGGAGCCAAGTGAAGACCACACAGCTACATTTACTCTGTGACAGAGGAGGGCCAGAAAGAATTGCTCCATAAAGGTGTGAATACCACATTTTCATTCTACCTACACCAACAAAACGACTCCATCATTTTCAAGTGCATTGGTTTCTAATGCATAGCAAAGAATTCTCCTCTCCCACAAAAGGCACTTTTGTTTCAGGGACTTTCTGAAGAAAGGAAAATACTCAGCAATTGCCTAAATTTAAAAAAAAACAAAAAACAAAACAAAACAAAACCAAAACAAAACAAACAAAACAAAAAAAACCAAAACAAAAAACAAAACAAAACAAAAAAAAAAAACCAAAAAAACCAAAAAAACCTATATTCTGAATATTTTTTATGCACTCGACTAAACAGCTTTGCAAAATTCCAGTCATCCTTTTTTTCCCCCCCATTCTCCTTACTATATCTGTCCAACTTATCCTTGTACATTAAATACTGCCTCCGAACTTCCCAAGCATTCTTCTCTGCCTCTTGAAAGGACAGCTGCTTATCCATAATTGGCTTTATCAATCTAAGTGCATGGGCAAAATGCAAATGCATGGTAAGATCATAACAGAGTTCTGAACCATTAGGATTTGTTTCAGACATAAAATGAAAAACTGTGAAATTTCCAAAATTCACTAAAGTACTGGAAATCTTATTCCCCAGTAACTTGGGGTAAAGAGTTTCAGCTCTGGCAACTTTAGAACTATTTTTAAGAAAGTTAAATTATAAGAGGTTCTCATAGATTTTTAGTCATGGAGAACTGCTCCTGTAACTTCAGTTCAGCAGAACTGCTTAAGAATTATTGGAAGAAGATAGAAAGAACATTTCCTTCACGATACTCTCTCTACAAACAATAAAAGTAACTACCTGAAAGCAATTTCCTCTCCTATACTGTCTTAATATTAACGTAATCATAAACACTTAAGATAGCATTCCCCTCACATCTCCATTATTAATCTATAATAGCTGAGTTATGAACAACATAAAACATTAATGCATCATGCCCTAATAATTGTTGCCTTATTAGAACATTTGCCCCATATGGCTAGTTAGATGATTCATGTTCAAAAGGAAGGTAAGTTTCCATTTACCAGAAGATATTAAAAAAACCCAGCATCCAAACCAAAAAACACACCCTGTCAATATTACTTCCATCAACAGCATTTTCACAAATTAATAAAAAATTAATGAAGCAGACAAAATGTAGTAATCCGGTTAAATATTAATTTAAGAGCACGTCTGCTGAACTTTGAGCAGTATTTACTGACAGCACCTGAGCCCCCACCCTGGGCTGCTCTGGTCGCTCTCACAGGAGCAGAGTGATCCCCCTCACCCTGCTGAGGAACACGACCAGAGAGAGCTGAACCTGGCCCCAACAATCCCAATTTCTGCTCACCAGCACCCATGCTTGCTCTGCACCTAAGGAGCTGTTCTGGCCAGCAGCCCCTCAAAAGTGCTGCCACAGACATCAAAGAAATGCAGCCAAGTGCTCATCAGCCTCTGAGATGGTTAAAATATGGGAGAGTTCTCAACCACACCTCAAACTTCTGTCTTCTGGACTTTTAAAACTTGAGCCTTCTATTGTGTAGATTATTTCCTGAAAGCAGCAGTGTAAATTTGCATGTTTTTAAGTTCAATTGTATGATACTAAGTACTTTGATAAACAAGGCACTAAATTCAGACTAGAGGAATGAGGCTTGCTTGCCAATTTCTGCTTCTTGCCTGAACACCACAATGCTTGCTCTTTAAATTTGAAGTTTGCAGTCAGCAGACAGTGATCCTACAGGAAAGATTTATCTTTCAACAAACTTGGACCAGTCAGAAAACATGAGAGATTTAAAAAGATAATAGTCTAGCTATAAATAAATTTCCCATCAAAGCCATTCCTAACAAGGTTTCAGAAAGTGTATAACCAATAGGTACAAATGTACCTATAGGTAAATTTCTCAAGAGAGGAATGGTGGGGCAGTTCCGTCAGAGAACCTGGACATACTGATTGCATCTCTGTCACCAAGTGTCTTGGTGTTCAGGAGCTACTCACAAAGTGTTTGCTTCAATTCCTCCATCTGTATAATGGCAACGATATCTAATTCAGAGGGATGCTGTGAGGATTAATTAGTTAATGTTGGTAAGTGCTTTGAAGATGAAAAGAGCTACAGAAGAGATAATCAGTTTTACAGTCTCTAAAAGCTTTTACCATGTCTGCAGAATTATTTTGGAGTACCACAGGAATATAATCGGGGAGAATCTGTCATTTATCACGTACATCCAGAAAAGGGGAGGAGGCAGTGGCTGGAGGGTTGGAAGGTGCAGGTATGAAAATACTTCAGTGCTAAATCACATATCCTGTTCTAAAATCTGCAGACAAACAACACAAAGCTCAGACTTCCTTTGTACAATCCACCTGTACATTGCTACCATTTTCTTAAGAAAACAAACACCAAATGTCTTTATTGACTTAACTCTTCTCTTCTTCTGAAATTCAGAAACTACAGTGACTTTTAGAGTTCTTTTCTGTGTATTTGAATATCCTGGCTTTTTCTCAGTAAATATATTATAAAGGACTGCAAGATGACACGCCATTCTCTAAAATATGTCTTTAAAGTAAAGTATATATCTTTAGCTTCGGAATATTTACTTTTGGTTGCCTTCAATGTCTATAGCCCAGGTGCATTTCCTGCCTTAATTGGTTTTCATTCCCAATAATCAAAACAGAAGTTTGTAATAAAAGTTAGAGCCCTCAAACTTTGCTAAGTCAGACAGGATACAGAAGCATACATGGTTGAAAATGTCAGAATTTTTAAAAACAGTTTTTTAATAACTCTACATTACTCAGATACTTTCATAGCCCACATAAGAATAATCATATCTTGTCTTTGATTTTTAGGTAGAGCATTTTCCATGGATGATTTGAAGCACATTAAAAGAAAGTCAACTGCTGATGAAACTGCTTCACAGCTTATGTGTCTTCCGGACAAATTGCTTCCAAGTGTAATTACAGTAATTTCACAATTATAAGCTGCACCTGATTATAAATCACACATCCGGGTAGACAGGAAGACCACGGAATTTTTCCATATATAAACCACACCGGAATATAAGATGCATTTTTTTTTTTTTTAAAAAGCAAGGATCCATGCGCAACAAAGTAACGAGTTAGTAACAGAATCATGATTGCGGGGTTTGCTGTCAAGTTGCTCAATTTGCAAACAGTTTTCACAGACTGGCGAAGCCTTTAAATGCAGCCCCAGGTGCCCTCTCCATGCCGTGGGCCCCGGCACTCCCACCCCTGGCACTGGCTGCCGTCGCTCCCCATTTGCTCCACTGCGGCGGCAGCTCCCCGTGCTGCGGCGGCCCCGAGCCACGGTGCTGTGCGGCAGCGCTGCCCTGCTGCCCCGCCCGCCCTGCCCGTAGCACCACTGCCCCGCGAAGCTCCCCACCTGCCCCTGCCCACGGCTCCACGGCAGCTCCCTCCCCGGCCAGCTCGCACTTCCAGTCTGGCATTTCACCGGAAATTGTCCATAAATAAGCCACACCTGATGATTAGCCGCACTACTTGAATGCACATTTTTCAAATGGCCATCAAAAAGGAATTTGTTTTGATCTGACAGGTGCTGTCTACATAGAGCACAACCAGACAAGTACAGATAAGTAGTATGTTAGTGTGCAAAGGGGGCAAGGTGTATAATTGTTTATCACAAGGTAAATGCAGTGCTGATTGGCACTGGTTTCAGATAAATTTTTACAATAATCAAATACAAAACTTCATTAAGCCATTCTTTCTTCTTTAAAAAACAATGTCTAGTGCCTGTCCTACTCATTCTCAGTGGTTAAGGTACCATTAACACATGATGAGACAATCCACATTCAGCACTGCTGTGCAATGAAATATTTTTTGCTGCTGCTTATAATCATTATGTTTTGCTCACAGCCCCCCTCCTACCTTATGTCAAATGTCAACATTGACAGGACTGAAGGTTAAAAAAAAAAGCAAATATTTCAGCTCACTCTTCTTTCTTAAGTCCTTTGAACTTCACAAGGCAATAATGACTATTTATAGCCCCTCTCTGCTCCTAAAGATGCCACCACTACTCTCCCACCATATTTAATTCTGCAATGCTACACTTCTGTTTTTTGAGAGGGGGTAGAATGTCTTGACTTAGATATATCTTTTTATAAGGGAAAAGATTTTGGGTGCTAGGACAATCCTTCGCTACTGCAATTAACCCCATTCTTACAGTCTTTACCAACTGCCATCACTCTGCCTTGAAATACGTCAGCTCTACTGACCCCATGGAACTTTTTGAAGGTGAATCTCAATCCCTGGTAAGCTGGACAGATCCCTTTGATCATGGCCAGATGGTACCGTCCAGGTTTTTTTATTCACATTTTCCTTCAGGTTAAATAGTCCTTTTCCCTTTCCCAGTATTTATTCTTAATGCATTTATAACAAGTAGTTATAAATTCAGATCCTTTCTCCTGCGGGCCCAATGATTAAAGGCCTTTTAGACTCATTTGCATGACAGGTTACCCATTATCCTAATTGTCATTGTACAGCATCTGACCCATGCTTTCCCCACCTCATTCATTTAACATGAAAGAGCAGATTTTAAACACCACTCCAGTGCAAGGTCATTGTAGCACTTCCCTGTGTATAGCAATTCCTCTGCCAGCTGCACATGGTTGCAGGTTGCTGTGGTGGGGAGCAGCCCCATTGTCCCAAGCTCTGTGTCCAGCTGAGAGCTTCAAATCACAGTGCAATCTCATGATCCTCAAGCACACACCCCAGAACTCACTTACTGGGCTGAAAGTTCATGTTTGCTGCTGCTGCTGCCCTCATCCAGCCATTGGTGACAACACCAGCAAATGTCCCCATGCTGCTGTGTTCTTTCCAGGGAACAGAGGAGGAGGTGCTGTGGGTACCATCCCAGAGACCGCCCCACATGCCAGAGGGGCCTGGGAGGGGATTGTTGTGTTTCTTTTTAAAGACAACCAAACTTGTGTATACAGACTCAGGGACACCCTGGGTATTTTTTTTTTTTTTCCTTTCACAAGAATAAATTCCTCAAAACCTCTCACTATTCCATATGATGCACTGCCCTCCTGCTTACCAACATGTGATTTCAAACAAGCATCCAAAACCTGTTTCTGAATGCCCAGGACTTGGTGGACCAACCACACAAACACTAAACCAAAAAAACCACCACCAAACATGAAAAACTAAACAACTGCTAATTGCTGGGCAAACTGCTGCAGGCCTGCACAGAGCCTTTAAGGAGCACTGCTGTGAGGTCTCAGGACTCCTGCTTGTGCCTGAATTTTCCATGGAGTAATTGAATCTGACAGGAAACAATCTTGATACAATTAGAAATTCACAACTTGCCAGCACAGTCATTATGCCACATACCTCAGTAATATTCCCAAGTCCTCCACAGAGATACAACCATAAGTTATATATTTAATTTAACTTATCCGAATTCAGAAAGTCAATAAAAGGGCAACTACCTCCTCTTAAAAGAACTATCACCTCTGATTGATAATACTGTCGATAGTAAAGAAGCAACACACCTTTGTTCTGGGGAATTAACAAGTCATCTTTTCCTTCACTGATGTTACCATTCTGTCTGCATCAACTATGCTTCTTGTGCAATCAGAATTCAAAAATGAAAAATCAAGTTGCCTACCTGATGAACATCATCAGATCACACACTAATCTATTACAAATACAAAAAAACTTTTCAGTTTTTGTGTTCACTCTGGTCTTGATGAACTGTTTGCATGCCATCTTCACTTAGCCTTTCTAGGGCCCAATACAATGTTACATAACTAGGAAAGATAATAAGACCATGCTGGTCTAGCTGAGATTTTCATACTACAGAGCTGGGGAAAAGAGGCTGTCAGGGGTATTTCTGCTGCTACCTTTTATCCTTCTATTTTATGTTCTACTTTAGCTCCAAAACAGGACATTTTATAAAACAACTCATATTATATTGCCTGAGGTCATAACAGAAAGATTTAATTTAGCGGGATTTGTCTCTTCAAGAATTAACCAGCAATACCTGGGCATGAGGCTACATGGCTAATGTGAGCAGGAATGAAAGCAAAAGGGGAAAAAAAATGCAGTTCATAAAGCATGGCAAAATACATTGGCACATTTTTCCCACAACAACTTTTGAAGAGAGACAGAATGCATTTTTGATTGTTTTTCTATTGTACTCATCTGTTTAATAAACAAAACTTTCAGAATTGTATCTATAGTTTTTTCTTGCTCTGTTTACAAGAGATGAACTAAGAAAAAAGTGAATTAGCTTTCTCTCTTCTTAATTTCACATTATTTAGTTTTCAAAATAGCTTTTAAATTATGTATATTTCTTTCTTCTTTACTGAATTCCAGAGACTTAGATAAAGTGTGCCTATATTACTGTGCCATACAGACATCACTTCTGAGTAACCAGCTCACACACTACTAAAATGAAAACAGCAGCTACACAAAAGTTTAGAAAAGGACAGAAACCAACAACAACAACAAAAACCCATATAACCAGAGCAGACACTCAGATAGTTGATTGTACTAAGGTGCAGAGTGCAGGGGTTAGGAAGAGTGAACTAGTCTGCCTGCATTGTAACTAATTGTGACTGCAGCAGCACAGACATACATTATAATTACCTCAGTACAGCATAATAACAATTAGCACAGAAAGACCACAAAATATAAATTAGAAGAAAATAAAAAGAGACACTTAAACTAATTTAATCTTATTTTCTTTATGTATAAATACTATCTTACCTGATCAAAACCCAGAAATATCCTCCATCTCGCTTCGGATCTACTAAGGAAATAACAACACTCACAGCAGCAATTCATTAGCTGCAGCCAGCTCAGCTGTAGCTAATTTAAAGAATCACAAGCACAGCAGTACAAAATCAAGTGAACTTGGGCAGCTGAAAGTACTTTAACTGTGCAAGAGCTCGATACCCCTTAGTTTCACCTGTATTGTATGTTCCAACTGTGAGGTAGTAGCTAGAACTGTTAAAATGTGGCCCCAAGAACTTCAATTAAAAGCCCCATGTATTTCCAGAATCCAGGATTACTTATTTAATTTCAAAATAGATGTTATTTATACCTAATATAAAACCACTTTAGTCGCTTTCAAGTCACAGGAGAAAATATTACAAGTATTCTGATTTCCTGAATCACAACCTACAAGCCACAAGCTTTCTTTTCAAACCTTAAATACAGTAATTTCACACTCATAAGCCACACCTAGTTATAAGCCGCACTTCCATGTAGCCGGGAAGACCACGGAATTTGTCCATAAATAAGCTGCACCAGGTGATAAGCTGCACTTTTTTATTTTGAAGCAAGGATCCATGTGCAACAAAGTAACGAGTTAGTAACAGAATCGCACGATCGTGGGGTTTGCTGTCAGGTGGTCAATTTGCAAACAGTTTTCACAGACCGGTGAAGCCTTTAAATGCAACCCCAGGTGCCCTCCCCGTGCCACGGGCCCTGGCACTCCTGCCCCCCGGTGCTGGCTACCACAGCTGCCTGCCTGCTCGGCTGCGGCAGCTCGGTGGCTCCCTGCACCGCTCAAAAGAGGCAGCTTGGTGGGCTGGCCGCACGAAGCCAGCAAAGCAGCTCAGCAAAGCGTGAAGCCGGCAAAGCGGCTCTGTGGCATCTCCCCACCCACCCCCCAACTGCCTGGCCACGGCTCCACAGCAGCTCCCTCCCTGGCCGGCTCGCACTTCTGGGTTGGCATTTCACTGGAATTTGTCCATAAATAAGCCGCACCTGGTGATTAGCCGCACTTCTGGGATTGGTTCAATTCTTCAGTGAAATAGCTGTGGCTTATCATTGTGAAATTACTGTAGTTTTCTTTAGGCAATTCAATTCTCATATTTGGTAAAATATATTACTTGCCCCTAGAAATTAAATATGGAGGATAACTGGGTAAAAATTGCAGGAAGACAGCTGAGTCTAAAGCTGAATTGACTTTGCACGCTCTAACAGGGCTGTATAGCACAGGAAGGCAGTTTAGCTACATCAAGTTAAGCTGAGCTGAACTACCGTATCTTGTTGGCAGGTTGTTGATTTGATAAAGATTCACTGCCTGACCAGATTCTTCTGCCTCATTCTGCTCTTACAGGCTCTCATACTATGTACATGCTCCCTAAGCTCTTCCCTCCCTGAACACATTCTTCCTTGAGTCACTGCTCCTCTCATGACATGGAAATGCAATAGTGCAAGAACAATGTTATAATATTTTACAGCTTGCAATATGCAAACATCACCTACTGAAACGCAAACTGGGCAGATCTTGGGGTGGCAATATAAAGATCCAGCAAATATTTCAGAAGTAGATCTGCTGGTTTACAGAAATGCCCTCCTGCTCAGGTCAGCCCGACTGGCAATGCCTGTGACCTGGGATGGAATCACAGCAGGTAGGGGTGTGCAGCCTCCTCTGACAGCTGCTCTACCACAGAGGCACAGACGTGTCTCAACACAGAGCCATGACTGGATCATCATCAATCTCCCCATTACACTACAGGGATTAGCTCTGAGGGAAAGGGTCGTTCCCAAAATGCTGCCCTATGAAGAGGGGTTGTTTCTCTCAAATACTTCAGTCATTGGAGCATTTTCAAGAATTAAGTGGCCCTCAAGATCCTACTCCTAGACGTGATCTTCCTAATAAGAACAATAATGGTAAAATTATTATACTGAAAAGACGGTTCTGCTGCAGCCAAATTGGAGAATTTTACATGGCTGTTGCATCTTCACATTAGGCTGAAAATCAGAAAGAATGCAAATTCAGGAGCTGATCTTAGGTGATGGATTGCTCAGAATAGGGTCCAAGTGCATCTTTCATTGACGAGCTGGGCCTGGGCTGCCAGTCTTTATTCAATTAACAAAGTTTAAGGTGAGATCAGCTTCACACAAATATTCTTTTTATCTATTACATCACACAATATTCCTAGCGGTATAGAAGCCCAGACTGTGTTCAAAAATCAGAGGCTGCTTTATATTTTCTTTGTATCAGGGCAACTTTCCACAAATGACTTTGACACAATCAATCCTATCTAAAACTAAGCTGAAGTGCCTCAAAAATCTGCCCATCATGGGCTATGGACTAATGAAGCTGAAGAACCTCCCTGACAAGCCTTTGACTTACAATAATAAATGTGTGCCATCCCAGTGAGGTGGTGAAGGTTTATTTGATTTCAAATGCTGTGTTGGTTGCTTAGTACTAATACCACAGACTGGAAATGAAAAACATCTAGCACTATTGCCACTAAATAATTTATGCAGACCTTAATGTTGTCTATACAAAATTACTTGAAACAGACTTGTTGCAGTGCCAGCAAGTATTGAAATATTCCCAATAGGAACTGATCATATCAATCTGACCTTGCTCTTTATAACAAGTCAATGTAAAGAGAGGAAGGAGAACAATATAAACAATGTTTAGCACCTTCAGCATCTGTTTGAAAACAAAAAGACCAGCGTTTTCCTTGAAAACTCATTCCCTGTTTATCTTAATGAAGGCAAAACAAGCAACAGAAAAACTTGGTGAATGGAATTACAATAAAATATTCCTTTTTTTTCAGACAAAAGGGCACAAAATCAGTTTTCATTTGGCTCAGTGACTATCCTGTGTTTGAAAAGAATGTTACATATTCATTTCTTTATCATTTAAAGTCAGATAATCAGGAAGTCATTATGTGGCCTACACTGGGCAGCTATTCGATTAGAGCATAATTGAACACTCTGTAAGGCAGCCAAAGCTGACAGGTTGGGAATGCATAATATCCTTCCCATGATATTTTGAAGCAGGGGATAACTGTAGGAAAATCATTGTCAATCAAAACCTGACAACCAAGTGAGAGAGACTGGAATCTCTGCTGCTTTGAAAACAGAAACCCAGCTTTATTTCTTAAGCTCTCGAGGCATGTTATGCTTTGTGTTTTTATCAAATTATAAGGCATTGTTTTAAAAGATCACAACTGAAACCAGAAAGCTTTATTTCACCCTCTCGTCTTCATCATTTATCTGCAGGGAAACAGTGATCAAATATGAAAATGAGAGGAAAGGTTGGACCCCTTGCCCAGTGTTTTAAACCTGGCTTTGAAATGTGCTGATTGTTGAGAACTCACTCAAACCCCACATGGCTTGCAAAAATATTGGCCTTCCAGTTGCTGAGTATTTAAATTACTGTTTAATTCTGTAAGAAGCTTGAGATTGAAAATTATTTTTACTAAGGGACTTGAAACTCTATTTCCAGTTAGTAGCAAAACCAAGTTTTCTAATTAAAAGCCTTTTTGTTTCCCAGCATTATCAGTGTGTATTTTAGTAGAAGCTAACAACTCCTTTGGCAAGCACCTATGCATTTTTCTGAGTTTCTCAACTGCACACACACAGATCAGGAATGGGCACACCACTGTTCTATCAAAGATCAGAGATAAGCCTTACAGTTGTAATTTTTACTTGCATAAATATTTTTTATCACTAGCAAGCAGAATAATAGGGCTAGCAGATGATGTCCAATACCACTGAAATGCATCTACACCATGTTCCAGCTACTCATGGGAGACTAAAAACTCTTTTCAGACTCCAGTATCTTTGAGCAGCTGCAGTTGATATCATGGATAGCAGATGTCCCAAGCTTTTCAGAGTGTCCTTTAAGGCTGTACTTCTCAGCCTCACTGTCAGCACAGCATCACAAACCAGATGTTGTCAGAAGGTGCTCATCAGCTTATATATATATATATATATATATATATATATATATATATATCAGCTTATTTATATATGTATATACACACACCTGCAGTATATTTCTATGTCTGCCTGATTAAACAAAATGGAGGCAAATTACAACTGACCACTGAAAGATTACTCTCATTTCCACCAGGTTGCCACAATGGATTTCCCTTTTCTTTTTTTCCGGAAAGCTCAGTCTACATGCCCTGAAGATAAAAGGTTGAGAAAACTACAAGAGTGGGAAACACAAGCAGAAATCTCCTCACTTACCCAGACAACACAATAACCTCTGATAGCCTCCATCCTAGATCATCCAGCCCAGCCACTAACAAAGCCTGGGAATATAATGGAGCCTTTCAGCACGAGGTGTAAATCACTTGAGGTAATTCCAAGCCCAAGGGGAGTTGTATCCCAGGCTAGGATAAATCCAAGCCTTGGATGGCTTCCTTTAAAGCAAATGCGACATCTTGAGCTCTTTTGTGGGTACAGTGTCAGGACCAGGAGGGCAGGGAAGTCCAGCCTCAGTCTGCTCTCCATTCACTCATTCACACCCTTGGGCTTGACAGTGAAATTGCCACGTGTGTGAAATTTCCTCAGTTCACTCCATGGAATTCCCCTATCCAGCATCTCACTGGCTGGACACTGGCACAGCAACCAGAGGGGCTGGCATCCTGGGAGAGCCCCTTGGCCCCGGGAGGAAAAGTGCCAGTGTGGAGAGGAAAGGGA
>VRYO01000617.1:2572463-2626235 GCA_009812075.1 Sialia sialis | reverse complement strand
AAGAGGAAAAAAATTACTAGGAATGACAATTCTGAACTGCAATTGTTTAACATTAAAACATTAACAAACACTAAATATATGTTGTTCATGAGATTTTGCTAGTTATTCACAGAAGATCAGCACCTGATTTGCAGAAGAAAGAGACAGTGTAATTAGCCTTCAATATAATTATAATTCATAATTATTTTAGTATGTGTATTTATGCCGATTAATTTGTAAACTTGCAGATTTTCTAATCTAATACAATGATCTTAAAATTACTACAATCTACCTGAACATTTACCTTTATTTGACTTTCCTCACACTTTTTTTTTTTCTCCTCGCTGTCTGGCTTTTTGCCTTCTAATGCTAACAAGCACAAACAGGAGTAAATCCAGTGGAGCAGCACTAAATTGCATTATTCTTCCAGAGGTCATCTCTATCCCCTTTTTAAGGAACAGCCTACGGTTTGTGCTCTGCTGCATTATCCCAGCTTTGTTACCTGATACTACAAATCTCCAGAGCTGCTGGGGATTATATCCAATGAGGAAGGAGTAGAGAAAATTAAATGAAGAAAACAAGAATTACTTGTCAGACATTTCAGCCTTTCACACATTATGGGTTTTACAACCAAGTAAAATATTAAATAATGGGAATTTTGATTTTTTAATTTTTTCAGTGGGGGACAGGACTGTACCATAAATTTGATAGAAACATCTTTACCATTGAAAATAAAAATTTGCATGCAGACAACACTTTTGCCATGTGAAAAAGTATTATTCAACTGAAAGAATTTATTGGCTTCTGAAAAAATCAACCCTTGGTTTATTAAAAGCTAAAATAATAGAGGCATGAGATTATGATGATGATTAAAATATTATGAATAGGATGAAAAATAGTAATGCATTTGTTAAAGTTATTTCACCAGGAGGTCTCCTCTTTCTATTTAATAGCTTCCAAAATGTCCTTTCATGAGGTTGTATTATTCATCTGGATTCCTGAGAACAAACCAGAGCAACTCTGTCCCTTGGTTTAGATTCAACTAATGTATTTGTAAGGGACGAATGTCTCTTTTTTTGTTGACACCATCTTTCTACCTCATGTTATCTTGGTATATTTCTCTGTATTTTGTCAGAAAACTTATTATTGAACATTTACTCAAAATGAGACCCTAGGGCCTGGGGAAAATAGAAGGTTCCAAGTTCTTAAGGGGCTACAAATATTTTCAATGCTTCTGCTTCTGGAATGGGCTGACTCAACCCCAAATACTCATCTGAGTGCAATGAAATCTTTGGGTAGTTTTTCAGTCAGTAATGCCACTTTCAAACCAAATTCATTTCCATTTGGAATTTAATCATAAATTTGTCAAAAATTATGAAGAATCAGTGTGCTACACACCATTTCTTTTGATTCCTTCCCTCAAGCTTTCCAAACAGGACAATATTTCTAAATCAAAATTTATTTCAGCTGGTCTAACGCACAAGTTTTATAACCAAACTAGGCATTGTCACCAATTCCAGAGCACTGTCATTGCCTTTCTTTGTTTTTGTACGGCATAAGCTTGTGTATTGTTTGTGTATTTATTTCTCACTCATTGTATACTTAGAATGTGCACACAAGATTTACAAGGAGCAAAATTAACTTGTCCACAGTGTGTGTCAGGGAAAAATAATTTAGAATTAAAAGTGCTACTAGAATGGAGATACCAGGATGCTGATAAACTTTTCTGGATGCACTTGAAAAGTCTTTAACAACTTCTACAGTATTCTGGCAAAAAATTAACTCTTTCACTGGTCACATTGTGGTTCAGAAAACAGAGCTACATTTTCCATCTTGCACACCACTCAAAAATGTGAAGTATTCAACTGAAGAGTGCAAAACGGGAAGCTCTAATTTGAGGCACGAGTCAAAGTGCAGTCCAACATGTGGCTTTATGGGATTTTCAATTATAACCAAAATAAGCGAAGATGTAAACAGAGACAGAAATGACTGCACCACCAAACATCTGCTCCATAATTGTTTGAACAGCAGATTGCTTACAAATCTCCCATCTATTTATAATCCTGGCATATACTGATACCTCTCATTTTGTTTAGTTGATTTAGATGTATACTGTTCAGTTAAAGTATTATTTCCCACACTGATATGTGGTGGTAATGAGATAACATCCTTCAAGACTTGATTACACACGGTTTGAAGTTGGGATTTTGGGAAATCATGTAAGAAACCACATCTGTCAGTGATCTACGTTATTGGTTTCTCAGGTTTTGCAGCACTCCATAGCAATACAGATGTTCATCATAAAAGATGAATATCTTTTATCTTGTTGTCTGAAGCTAAAATGGAGGCCAGGTCTGCTGCTCCCAAACATGTCTTTAAGGGTAAGCTGTAAAATTCCGTATTCTACATAGATGCAGACCATTTTTTCCCGTAAGTCATAAAATTAAAAAATAGGTTGGAAGTAACTCCTTCCACGGGTCTTTATTATAATAAACTTCAGTCTAATGAAATTTTCTTACACACAGAGTTAACTCTAGAAATAAAATCTTTCCAACAAAAAAGGAAAATATGAAACTGAAAATATTATTGACATTTAAATCCTTCCTGTGAATTACTGTGAGACTGAAAACATCTGAGATGGTCAGAAAATATATGGGCAAAAGACCACACCTTTAACAGCAGCACCATTTCACCAGATGGTTTTATGGTGGCTCAAGAAAAGACTTCTACCTTTTATTTTTGAACGTGAGGCAAACTCTTGGCCTCTAACCTCATCCCTCTTTCCATAAAGCGTGTATGTAAAATTTTCATTTAGCATCTTTAGCAATCTTCCATTGGGTTTGAATAGTACATTTTCATTTCATTCATCATTTAAAGACAGATAATCAGAAAGTCATTACATGGGCTGACACCGGGCCCTGCGCTCGATTGTATTGTAATTGAGCACTGCAGAGCGTGTGCCAGATCTAATGGATAATGAATATATTATGTCAGCAGAACCGCCTCTGCAAAGCTCCTGGGGAATCACAGGGGGGACTGCAGTGACATGGAGGGTCACAGATGTTGTGCTGATTTACTGATGCAGTGATTGTGTAATTAGGTAATCAATGGTGGGTAGAGGACTATATGTGGACAGCTAATTTTTTACAAATAAAGACCATACAAGTAGGAGGCTCATATTTAGGACAGTGTAAGATGATATTTTGGTTTGGCTTAATTATTCATAAATTCTTAATGATACATTCCAAACGTCTGATGGTGGAAGGCCAACAGCAGAGGTCTGACTCCAATTCAAACACTACAGCAGCCTACTTTCACAAACTTTTTACAATATTATCCCTGTAATTTAGAAAGCTTAAATTTTCTGCCTTGATTAAAATAAAACTCACCTTGCTTTGTGCTAGAGAATTACTCTAACTTTTAACATTTCATGCAGAGGTAAAAAGCAGTCCTGATTAAAGACATGAAACATCTCTAAACATTTGCTCTACGTTTTCTCTGCTCTCACTAGGAGCATTTAGTAATATTTACTTTATTCTGAATCACAGCATGTTTAAACAAAAAATGTAGAGGCAGAAGGTTCACATCCTAAATTTTTGTTATAAACATTATGCGTGTTTGTAATAGAAATGGATTTTAATAGAATAACATGTTGCATTTTAATGTCAGATGATTGAACTCTTTACTTAAGATGATGAACAGCAATTCCAGTTTATGTCCTTTTCCTGATTATGACTGGCTTTATAACAGCAGCTTCTCTCTCATCTGCCCCTCTGTCCCTAGTTCCATTTTAGTGTAATTCTGACACTTGGCTTCATGTCATGTGCTCAGCAAAGGTCTGTCTGATCCAAGCCCTCTCTGAAGCAGGAATACACCTGTCTGGTTTCCAGTCATGTCAGTGAAAGTGTCTCAGTTGGGATTTTGGCATCCATAGGATCTTTCCCACTGTATCTGTGACAACTTTCAGTCAGATCTGGCATCCTTGAGGGTTTCCTCCCAGGAGCCTTTGCTGGGTTTGCAGTGACATGAATCTTCAGGGGAAAATGATATTTACTCATTACTCAAAAATACAAATATAAATTAGAGAGACAAAAGGTATGAGCTGACCAAGGCTAGCAAGGATGGTTAGCACTTACATCAGTTTGTTTCATCCATGGCAAAGAGCAGCAGATGGCTTCTGTTCATTTTCTGCCTGTCTCCCTCTCTAAGCCTTTGCCAAACTGTCAGATTTCTGCTGACACCCTGGGCAGTCGCTTACTCAATTCACTCAGCTCCCCTATCTTTACTATGGACACAGGCTCCTCTTTGATGCCAGGCTTTAACCCTGGAAAGAATAATCCATTTTAGCCGGAGGGAATCCAAAGATCCAAAAAGATTGATTTAACAAAGCAGGGCAAATTCTTCTTTTCCTCTTCCCTACTACACTCTACAAATATTTCTTTTAGCTTCTTATTTCTTTAGCAGCTCCATAGTAAGTAGGGCACAATGAAGAAGCAAATGGAAAAGCAAGACTTTTTCTTAGTTTATTCTTTTCTTAGTTTACCACAATCAGATTTTTCTCAGTTTGCCAAAATCAGAAATTTCAGAAAGAATGATATAATTTTAATTCTAAGATGCTTTTTCCTGTACCCTCTTTGGAGATATACAAACTTCTGGATGGTGCCACAGCAATTTGCAATTATGCACTGCTACACACAAATATTTCTATCCCGTTTAAGGATGAATATATAGACCATGCTGGGTTTAGATCAACCTGTTTTATTAAGATCAACCTTCAGTATTAGATCTTTCAATACCTCCCCCCTCTGGCTTTGTACACTCATCACTAGCAATTATGCATTAGGACATGGAATAAAAACAGGATATCACTTTTCATTATTATTTCATTGTTATTATACCACCTTCCATCTTTTTGTTCATTTTCTACATCCTACAATGATATAAATATTGTAAGACCCAAATGACATAAATATTGTAAGACACAAATGCTACAAATTCTTTTCTGCTATGAATTTTGGCAAATAACTGTAAAGTACGTTGAAGTTTTTTTCTTGATCCTTGATTTTTCTTGGTCCTAAGTTTGATTACTTATGGTTTTACTGGGCTGAGTGCAGTTTTTTTCTTTCTTCAGCTACTACTTTAACAGAAAAGTATCCCCTCCTCCCAAATAATCTCTCATTTCCCTGAGTCCTGAGCAGTAGAACAGGTACATCTGCCACTTGGCAGGACCAGAGCAAGAATTGCTGAACCAGGCTCCCAGAACAGCACTACTTCAGCCTGGGCAATACCTATCAGTGTGTATCAGCTGAGAGTTTTTTTTCTGACTGAATTTCACAGTTCACTGAATCCAGAGAGGCAGCACTGACAACTCCTTTTGAAATTAGGACTATCTTTCTATTACAGAGTACTGTAATTTTGACTGAGATTCTATGTAATTTCAGAGAAAAACTAAAGGAAGGTTTAAGTTTCAAAGTAAACTTCCTATTTTTATCCATAAACATGACAAGGAAAAAACCGTTTTTGTTTAAAAAGCCCTTATATTTCTTTAGGACTCTGCAAGTACTGAGCATGGACACCTTAAAGAAAACAATTCCAAAGTCACCCCATACAAGGAGGATTTGCTGGCAAACATACACCAAAGTAAAGCTTTCCTTAGAATTCTAGCACTTTCTAGCTACAGGGAACTCCTCAGGCTATCTTCAAAAAGGGTCATGTCATCATCAAGGGGAGGCAATGCTTCTGAACGGTGCTTGGTAATACTGCAGTGTATTTATGATGATAGTGAGTTAAAACACTCATTTCTAAAAGATACTAGGAAAAAAAAATATGTACTTATTTAAGTAATAAAACCAAGCAGAGTCCGCCTCCAAACCCTGCCTATTATACATTATACAAGTGCAGTAATTTCACGCATGTAAGGCGCACCCTTTTGAGTGAAATTTTGGTCCAAACCCGGAAGTGCGCCTTATAGGCTGGTGCGCCTTATATATGAACGAAGTTTGGAAATTTGCCAACCTGGAAGTGCAAGCCTGCCCAGCCCCAAGCTCAGCTGAGCCCAGGGCAGCCACGCGATTGCACGATTCCGTTACTAATTTGTGACTTTGTTGCGCGCGGATCCTTGCTGCAAAAAAAGAGGGCGCCTTATAGGCCAGTGTGCCTTATATGTGGACAGAGTACAGAAAACTGCCAACTACTCGGAAGTGCGCCTTATGCTCCAGTGTGCCTTATAGGCGTGAAATTACTGTACTTGTACAATGAAAAATGGTTCTACTGATCTTTAATGTTCTTTCAGTGTTCAGCCCTTTTAAAAGTACACAAGCGCAAGAGGAAGAAAATTCTTGGGGATATAAAGAGGAGTGGCTGGAATAAAGTATCCTCTGATGCTTTACAAAATCTAGAGAGAGGTGGTGAAAGATGTTCAGACCTGACAGAGGAGGAGGAGGAGGAGGAGGGGGTAAACAAAAGCAATGCTTGGATGAAAGAGAGGAATCTTTCATGAGAGTTCCTCAATTTTTAACCAAGAACAGAGTCTTCATACACAAGAATCTGTTCAAAGCACAGAGAAGGAAGGGAGGAGAGGAAAAAAAGAACACACTAAGTACATAAAATGAAAGGAAAATGAAACTGAGGTGGATGTGGATAGAATGAGTATGAAAATCTTAATTAATCCTGGCTGTTATTATTTCTAGTGAAGTTTACTGTTTTTAAAGTACAGACCTTGCAAAGCCTTAACTTAAATGAAGTGCAACGTTCTTGGGCAGATCTTTATTACCATGTAACTTTATTATTTGCAACTTACTGCTCAGTGTGCATTTTATGATTAAATCATTGTTAGTATTTTTGCAAACACCATACAAAATCAGGTTGAAATCAATTATCAAAGGACTCAAATGCTGAGCAGAAATAACTTGGAAGTATTACAAAATAAGATGCATCATGTTAAATAAACAATTTTCAACAATAAATATATTAACAAGTAAACAACAATATATTAAAATTTTAAAAGTAAAAGATATTTAACACTGAAATGAAACAGAATGTAAATTATTCAGATTTCTTTCAAAATGTCACAAAAAAAAGTTACTCATTATAAAACAGTGTTTTCTCAAAAACAGCAATATGAAAGAATTATTAACTTAAAGATTACTTGAGTTCCATATAATTGAAAAATTCTTATTCTTCAATTCCTTTGTATGACCAGGGCTCCTACACTTTTAATCATCTCCACTGGTCAATATAAATCTTGTTCTCTTTCCATAAAAATAAGAAGCTTTGCTCATTCTTAAATTTAGAGACCTTTTTCTATGCAAAAGAGGATGTAGCATTTTACTTCTGAAAGAAATACATAGTTTTTGTGAGGCTTTTCTAAGTTTTACTGGAAGTATCAAAAGCTGAGATGTGGAGTCTCACCTTCAGTTTCTATGATTCCATGCTGGATTATTCCTGATGCTGTAGCTTGGTGCTGTTTAACAGGAGTGTTCCTGATAATTCCTGCTTAGTGTTAATGTCCTTCACCCCCAGTGTCACCCATCCCGAGTCTGGGCTCACCCTGGGGCTGTGTGGGGCAGCTACTCAGTCTGTGCTGCCAATCCTGCAGCAGGCTGGCTGTACTCACACCACCTCATTGCCATCTACTGTGCTCCTTTTGGACAACTGGAGAAAACTTCTGCAACTCCATAAAAAATCCAGATTGAAGGCATTGTGTAATTTATACTTGATAGGGACTTTTTTCCCTCAGGTCTGCCTCTACTGTAGAAATGAAAAATGGATTACTTTATTTCCTACTCATGTCTGAACTTCATCAGAAAAACAGAGGACATTAATCCTGAAGGATTAACCAGAAGAGAGGAATGGATATTCCACACCTTTTCCCTCAGTCTGGTATCTCTGCTAAGCAACAGCATGCACTGTACGTATAAAATTTCTCCTTCAACCATGCACCCTGAAGAGTTTTGTCCTTGCCAGTGAGGAAGAAGTTACAACAAAGTGTGTGATGGAGATTATTTTTAATGGAATTTTTCATTGCTAAGGAAGTAATGATACAGCAGCCTTAGAGCACAATGTCTCATTCTCGAGATGAACTGTCATTTCAGTCAAGTCATTCAAACAGCAAACTTTCCTTCCTTCTTCTATAAAACCAAACATTCAGCATTTTCATCATTTGAGAAGGCTAGTATCTCCAAAGAAAGCATTATTGAATGCCACAAATCAGTCTTCCAAGTGCAAATGATCAAATGCCAAGTATTAAACATTCACTTTTCCTTGTCAAATTGATATTTTTCTACTGTATGTTTAATGTACAACTTGTATAATTTCCAAAAAAAAGTTACTGTTGGGTATTTTTCTTTCTGCAAATCCTCCCATTTCAGACTTTGAAAGACAAGCCACCACATAACAATGTTCACAACCTCTCCCTCCTATAAGGCTTAAAACTCTTTAGGGTTTGGAATATTTTTTCTAAACGTCTGAACTTTTTTTTGGTTTTTTGAAAAATCAACTTGGAAAAGTCCCTCATCTTCAAAAATCTCATGGCACTCTGATGGGGTGATAAGCTGTAATCCATACAGCTGAAGCATAATGGGTAAATAATGTCTGTTACTCAAGGCTCCAACTCAAGGATGAACTTCATTCAGGATTTCATGTTCTATTTCCATGAAACTGTTAAAATATAGAACACAAACAAAAAATGCACTCTCACCAGAGGTTTTCAGCCCACAATTCCAACAAAAAATATATGTATACAGAACACTACATAGGCATAAATACAATAAATGTTAAGTCATTTGCAGGATCTTTGCAATGAGATTCTGCTGTTATTTTTAAGCCCCAAAGCCAGAACACCTCTGATTTAAGAAGGTACAGTCCTTTACAAGTGGAGTTGCTTTGCTGAGTTACAACATAATCCTTAATCCTTAAAAATAGACTTATGCATTGAAACCATTTATAATTCAATCTTGAATGAGTCTCTGCTCCTATGGCTCATATATTAACTGATCTACAAAGACCATTTCCTGAAATTTAGCTCTTTAGCTTTTTGTTGGTATGAATATATAGAATGGTTTGTAGTCTTCCTTATTTCTGTCTTAGAGAATGTGGTGAATACCTAAGAAAATCTATTTTTCCTCCCTAAACTCCATTAGAACATACATGCTAGATTTGTGCTTTATTTCTTCCTTAATTTCTGTTTTACATGGTGGGCTAAAAGCATTTCACAGGTGTTTGCTGGAACTCATTAGACTATTTGGAACTCCTTCATGCTCTCTAAAAGGCAATTAAAATGTGTCTGCAAATTACCTCATGTGGTCTGAAGCACAGCTGCCTCTTATCCCCCTGTTACTACGCGGTGTGTCCAAACAGAATAGAAAAACTGCTTTGATACCTGCAGTTTACAAAGGCAAATCACGCCTTCATGAGTGACAAAAATACTCTGCTTGCCTCTTAAGTCTTCAATGCAATTGCCTTTGTTGCCACAAAAAAAACCCCAAAAAGTTTATAATGAGCTAAGAGACACAACTCAACTAGTTAATTAAGTGGATAACAGAAGTAATGAGAAACCAGCAAGTACTCGCGTAATTCAAAGAGCAGTTGCTGCATATATAGAATACCTAGGCGTGTGTGGGTAAAGCATCTCTGATTCTAAATGGCTAAGATGCCTGGGCTAGTATTTCTATTTCTTGCCTCTGCATGAAAAGGAAGGGTGAAAGAAACCATTATCCCAGCAGGTGTAATTACAGAATTTATCATTGTTCTCAAATATGTGGCAATTAAATACTGGTTTGAGTTTTTTTATTTTAACTACTTCTCAGAGAGAACAAACTCAGTAAAGACAAGACATTTTTACTGCTCTCTCAATCCTTACTGAACTCCCCTATTCATTGAGGAGAATTCATTACTTCATTACTCATTCTGCTTGAGTAAAAACTGAATTAATTTTAAGCCTTCATGTTTTAGCTGTTTTGTCCAGTCTACTTTATTATTAAAAATAGTTGTTTATGACACTGAACATTTATCTTTTGCCATCAGATGCTGACAAGCTAAAATAAAATTCAACAAGGTTTTTAATAATTTGCTTTACTATATTTATGTGGCAGTTCCAGAGTAGCAGAGTGTTGTGTCTAGAGCAGAAAGGCCCAGCTCCAACATTTTCTTGCTGGCCAACAGCAGAAAGGAAAAGACATGTCTGGTCTTTTACACTCTGGGGGTGATGCAGAGTCCAGAACAACTTCCACAGGCTACAGCCCCATCCTTTTCTCTTCCCCCTGTTCCAAAATGATCAATATAAATGGCAGCAAGAAGGGCTGCAAGTCCTTTAACCCTCCTTGTATCTTCAGAACTAGTTAAAATTTACTTTGAGCTCTAGTGATTGTCTTGGCCCTTCCCAGCTGGAGCTGATCCCCATCCCACCACACACACAATATTTTTCCACTTCTTCTCTCCACTCAGCCATGATCTCCATCGAAGCCTCTGTGGTTACAACATTCCATTACACTCAACTAAAAGAATCCTGAACAACACACCTGTATTTATTCTAAACAAACTTTAATTTCTCCCTTTTCTCAGCTTACTATCTCTCTTTCCTTTGCTCTTCTTTTAGTCTTCAATTCCCATTATTTTTTTGATACTTTCTTCCAGTAAGCCATAAAAGAAGAACACATAATTTCCATGTATTTTAAACAAAGCAGTGCCTGGTAGTTACAAAAAACTTAATGATGCTAAAGAGTGATGAAAACTTTTCATGAGTCATGCCAACTAAATTGTGGTCCCAGGAAGACTTCTGTGAAAGCAGCAGCTGTGGGTCTGAAGGCTACCCTAAATATATTCCCCTTTTTAATGTGCAGACACATACCAGTAATGGGGAGTGCAGCTCCTGGGTTACACTGCAGGTGCTAATGTGCAGAATTGCAGGTTACAGCAAGAGCCATCTGAAGTTCTGGAGGAATAAAGTGCAGCCTGGAATGTAACATCCATAGCAATTGCACAAAACAGCAAAGTCCTTTAGCTGTTATTCCACAAACTGTTCTGTGAATCATTAAAATAGAATCTGTAAGTCTATGTATTCAAATATGAAAAAACTCCAAACAACAAACATGGAACCTGAAAGAACACCATATTTCCAGCCCCTGAGTCTTTACAGCACAGTTGTGAACTAATAGTACACCTTTCTCTAAATAGCCTGAGGAATAACCTTGTCTTTTATATGAATGCAAAGTTATTAGCTGTGTCAGAGTCTTCCAAGACATCAAAGTAATGGTTTTGGTTCTTGATATAATTTCTGTTTTCAATGATCAAAAAAAAGAATTTATCCCATAATATTCAATCACCAGATTTACACAGTGAAACCTCCAGTAAGCTTACCAATGCACTTATTTAAAAACTCCTAGAGATGCTGTCTTCTGAATTCTTACATCACCTTGTCTAACCTGTATCAATCCTAGCAGCTTACAAAATGTATTGTGGTTTACAGTGTGATTATGGGAAGTAATTAACAAAGTTTTATCCAGCCTTCAGAATCACAAGAGAATTAAAAAAAATTAGTTCAGTTTTAGAAGGCTGAACACTTCTTTCTAGGATAAGAATATGTGCCGGTTATGCATTGAAGGCAACCTCGGGAGAGAGCACACTCTGAAGTTTGTTCCATAAGAACCTCCTCTGTGAATTGATAGGACCAATTGGAGGCTGATTTAGTTGTTGACAGTGTGAGAAACAATTAGAGAAGCTAGTTTGCTCCAGGAATCACATTTGGAAGAAAGGAAAAACTGCTCTTTCATTTCTGGCCCTTCTCGAAGTAACACCGACCTGGCCCGGTCGGTTCATTACATTAACTAAATATATTTGTAATTTTGTAAATAAAATGCCCCCACAATTAAATGCATGAAGCAGTGATATGACACAGTAATTATATTCTATTCAGAACTGCAGAAATTTTGGGCTGTCATCTTGTAAATTCTTACATTACTTGCTCCAGTGGTGAATGTCAGTGACAGTTCTGAATTCCATTGCTTTGAATGCAATCTAAATCCTATTTTTATACAAATGGGAATTTTTTAGTTTAACGGTCGGACATGTTGTGTCACAAAAAGCAATGCAGTGTATTTAGTACTGCCAGTACTCTAAACCTTGACTTGCTGAACTTGTAGCAAAGTCACATAGAAGTTTTACTGATTAAATCTAAACATTCTCTGTGTATGACTCACTACATTATCAGCTTGCAGGACCTACTTCTCCATAAAGCAAAATTTTTATTTATTTTAGAATTAAAGATTAAAAAATGAACAAGAATTCAGGAAAATAGTGAAAGTGCCCATTTTAATTTCAATTGGTTTTGCTAAATTTTTCAGCAGTGTACTGTGCATATATTTTAGAATTAAAGGAAATGTGTAACAGAAAAAAACTACTTTTCATGTTCATAGTGAGTAGGGAAAATAAAATTTATGCCTTTACTATATTTATACCTGCCTAGTTACTATTTTAACCTTAACTCCTTTGGGTTGTCAGTTTGCACTATTCTTCTCACCTTAACTGAACTTTTTGGGAAGTGTGCCACCTTTTATGTGTTGGTGTAGTAGCTGGAATAGTTGGAGGAACTGCAGCTCCTACGTATCACAAACTCCAATGAGGCTGTTCATCTGCTTTCAAGTCTGTATTAGAGTATGTGCTGAATCATGTTAAAAAGATCTTTCTCTTCATGTTGAATTAAATACATTTATTCCTCTTCATCCTACAGATGTATCGTTTTCATTCCACTGGGGACTGTTCCACATTTCTCAGGTACTGTTAGTGGTATGTTCTCCTCTGCCCTCCCAAATTGGCACCACTTGCCAAACTGATGGACATAATTTAAATAGCGTTATCAAATAAAAAATTTGTAGTGGAAGTACTGAAAGACTTAAACAGAAAAGTTCCAGGTTAAAAAAAAGCCCAACCTGATTGCTTCTCCAGTGGGGCTCCCTTTTGGAATAAAAGAGTATATAAACCAAACGCCTCCCGGCAATTTTGTACTTTTACAAGCACTAACATTTTAACAGCAGAAATGTTAAATATCAAAGTAATAGATGAGCATTCCACTAGAAGGCAATTTCACTAAATATCACAGGTATTAATCTTTCTGAATTTTAATTACACCCTTTTGACATATTATCCTTATCCGACCTTTCCTCCAGAACCACAAGTAGATGGGAGGTTGGCAGGCAAGCTCAGTCCTGCTTGCTACCCAACATGCATCAGTTTAATGCAAAGAATGAATGGACATAAAGATGCAGCCATTATTTTCTGAAAGTTATCTTCCAAGACGCAGCTTTTGTTCCAGGATTTTCCATCATCTTCCCTTTCCTCACTTTGGTCATGCCTCAGAACATAGAGTTTTAATGAATTACTAAGAGTGTAGAACTATAAGACATCGCTGAAGAAATGAACTTTTTGAACTGGAACCATCCAAGCAACATTTAAAAACAATTAGTAATGGCAGGCCTTAATTGAATGAACTGAATTTCAGCTTAGATTAGTAAGGACTGGCAATTCCAAAATTAAAAGAGTAATGATTCTGCCACTAAGCCACCCTTTCACCAATCAATACTGAAAAGTATCCAGATTTTATTAGATCAACTAAACAAGCAAAAGTGGGTTATTTGGGCATGTCAGATTTAGGAAGTGTTGCCTGAGAGGTGGAGTGGAGAGACGGTGCATTGGAGATCCAAGTCCTACTCTGATCTGAAGGAAATTCCTTTGTGCTCCTTAGTCACAGATTTCACAGCCATAGGTATGTTTGAGACATTCTTTCTCAGTGAAATCCACATCTGTGATGCTCACTTTGTTCTTCCTACCATAAATCTAGGGCAACTTGTCTGATGCTCACTTTGTTCTTCCTGCCATAGATCTAGGGAGACTTTTATCCCATCCTCCCACCTGGTGCTCAAAATGAGGTTTTGCATCACAAATTGTCAGCAGGGAGAAGGCACTGCACCAAACTGTGTATTTTACAACTGCTTTATGGCAATCCATGTTGTCCACAGAGTTCCCAGCACAGCCTGTGAGGCAGCATCAGTCCCTGCCCGGACCTCTCAAGGCCTATCAGAAAACCTCTAAGAGACTCTCTAAAGTACCTGAAAGGAGGATGGCACTTTGTAAACCAAACCAAATTGCAGCACTGCATTAAAGCTGAATGTCAAATAAGAATTGTTGTTCCAAACAAGAGGAAAAGAAAAAAGCTCAGGCACATTTTTTGAGTCAAAATGCTTGCCAAGCCAGCCTGAAACTTATGGTTGACTTTTTACATTTTTTACCTTTTTAATTACCTTATCAGCAATTTTGGAGATGTATAATCACCCTCATGTGCATTATTAAACTGAATATAGCCTGAAGATGAATTCTTACAGTTTTTTCTGCTGAATTCTACTTGATTAGAAACAAATTGAACAAATAATATTTGATAAATATTTACATTGTAAAACCTGCACTGCTTGATTTTTCTTAATTTTCTGTTTATATTGCATTAAAAATTGCCATTTTTTTCTGGTGTTTTATTCAATCAAAAAGGTTAAATTATTATTAATTCTGACTAAGTAGCAGGGTAAGTGTCCTTGAAATCTGTGATAGTTTGATTGGAACTGTTGTTCCACTTTGTTGTATTCTTCATTTCCTCTCATGCTCCACTATCAAAGTGACTTTCATCGTTTATATCTATGCACAGAGAGCTCTGACTCTGTGCAAATCCTAAACAGCTTTATTAAGAGAATATAAAATTGCATCCCTACAATCACTAAAGTGTTCATAAATGGCATCTTTTTTCAGGATTAAACCTGTTGGATTGCATATACTCAGTGCATACGATGATCCAGGCTTTTTTTTTTCTGAGAAATGTGTGGTTAGATGCCTAATCATGCACTTCTGGAATAGGGCTGGCTCTTAAAATTTTAGGTGTACAACACTGGACTTTGAAGTCCATTGGAAAGGAGAGAAACAGGACATGGTGACTGTTTGGTACACACATAAGGGATGATGAATACTGAAGGATGGCCCAAATTCTTCAGCTCTGGTTAAAGCTCTAACGAAAAGTATGGCTGTAAAAATGTCTCCCATATTAATAACACCAAATGCACACACACCTTATTAAAAATGTAATTCTCTTTATTAATGAGTTTAATGTGGATTTTGTCTGTACAGGTTGGATTGTATTGATTGTGGAGGTAAGATAAGATTTTCAATATTGACGTAGAACAATACTTATCATTGCTCCATGGATTAACTCTCTCTCACATTACTGGTGTCTTACCAAAGGAATCTAGTGGATTAGGACTTCAAATATGTTGAGGATACAAAAGCTCTTTACAGTAAAATCCAAGAGTCTAGTAATTATTATCCAAGTCTTTCAATGATTTTTTGATGTTTGGGTTGAGCTTTCAGCAAGAAGATTAAAAAAGAAAGAAAAAAAAGGCAAAAAAAAAAAAAAATTCAGTTGATATAGGAGTCTTCATTGTCTCCTCTATTGATTTTCTTCAGATCTTTAAATTCACAGTGTGACTTACATTCCATGAAATAGGGTCATTGACATCTGAAAACATACTACAAAAATATACACTTCATATCCCGTGGACTGAAACACATAATTGTCTAATGAAAAGGTTATCCAGTGTGTTAAATCCATCACTTACAGAATTTTTTTCTTGCTTCTAAATGAATGGATTTTGCTGCATTTTAAGAGAGGAAAAGCTTCATGGTGATTGAAAAAGTCTGTGGGCACTGTACTGTTTGACTGTGAGTTTAGAGCCTTGGTTCTAATTTTATTTAATGTAAGATTTTGTACAGTGATATTCCTGAATTAGCCACCATATGAACACACTCCCTGACCTGAAAACTCTTATTTTTGTACTACTTATACCTAAAAAATCCCACTCTGGATTGCCTAAATCCTGGAATCTCTCTTCCACTTATATAAAAATTCAACTTTGCTCTTTGAGGGGATTTACTACTTTAGAAACTGTTGCTTTTTGTGGCCTGACTGATAAAATACAGTAGTAAAGCAGCTAAAATTACTACTGCAGCCCCAACTTCAATATAGATTGCTGCTACAGATAGTAATTTTTCATTTTTTCATATGCTTGTAAGGCTCTGACTTTGAGAAAAGGAATGAGATTGCTTTACATGAGGGCAAACCTTGCTGGACTCATTCCCACTCTTGGATTTGGTCATGTCAATACCTCCTGCTGGACATGGACTTCACGTTTCATGAAGACTTTGGAAGAGTTTTGACTGATTTCAAATGATTTTAGATCATAAATTCATAGACAGGTTGATAGTATCTCACTTCTATATGTACATGTGTTTATCTATGTCCAATCCAAAGCAAATCAGTGTCTACTGATGAAAGGAGTAATGGGAGTTCATGGGAAAGGATGTTAAATCACAAAAAATTGTGTGTTCTCTAGAGATAACATAGTTTGAATGTTGTCAGTTTATAAAATGATCAACTAATTCAACGGTACTTTAACAATAACAGTCTGAAGGATCAAATCCTGCTATTTCTAAATCATAGGCACTCTGTAAAGGGGAGCTGGAATCAGAGTTTTTACAGATTCCCTGGACTCGTGCCTTATAAAATAAAGACAGATCCAGAATTCTTCTCTTAAGCAAGACTAACAACATTTTCTGAGTTAATCCAGAAATTGACTTTTGTTTTGATTTGGTCATTTAAAGGCCTTACTGGGATCCACAACCATACAAAATTAAATGAAGTCTAAATTAATCTAAGAGAACAATTTATATTTTGGTTTCAGCACAGCAAGTATTGGGCTCTCCCTGTACTGGAAGAGGGGCCCCTCTGTGGCAGGATGTTGAGCCAGCTGACAGATGGTTTCCCCAACACCCCATGAACAAAATCTCCTGTCGCACCACTCTATGAACAACCAGCTTTTCCTAAAAGCACCTGGAGACAGGCGAGCCTCAAATACATCTGTAACCAGGTACAAACAAGTCAAAAAATAACTGTTGCCTTTGATGGGACAGTGGGAAATATCCTTTACTAGTTTTGGGTAACAATACCTCAGATAATGTTCAAATAACACTAGAAAAAAGCACTGCAGGAATTTATTAAAAATAGATTTATCAGTGAATAAGAATTTATGATGTTTAACCTTAAGGCAAAAGCAACCAGGGCAGTTTGAGTAACAGCTTCAAGTGGATTATTAGCTAAGGGGTTTCAACACTTAATAATCAAAATAAATTAGTATAATTATTTTATTACCTATGCTAACTGATTTCATTGTTTTTATAGAACTAAGAGCTCCCCATGGAATGGAATGTTGCTTCAAAGAATCCCAGCTGCAAGCTTTTGTGTTCTCTTGTGGCAATCAAAAACAACAACGAAAATAGCTGTCATTAATAATAGCATTAGTAAGTGTGCTACCACATCTTAGAAGTACATTCTGGATTTGCTTGTACACCTGGACTTGAATACCAAGTTTTCTAGCCACTAGAGGGTTTTAGATACAATTGAAATAAACCTGTAAAGCACTTATTAAAATAAACATTAATATTTATAGAGAACAATTGAATGCTTTAAATAGATTTTTAATAAATGAGTGTGTGATTAGTCGAGGAGCTTGAGAAATCTTTTAATTTGAGCTCAGAAGAATTATTTAAAAGTCTACATATTTCTGCTTTTTCTCTCACTGTGAAGTGTTAACAATATATCCTCTACACAAGAATAAGTTTCAAAGAACCTTGCTGAAACATAAAGTGAATTTTTATAGAGTTCATCTCTATCGCTTTCAAGATTCTACCCAGGTCTAAGTTAGAGCTGATTTGTATTCCTACCAGTCTGTTTTGCTGTTCAATACCTGCTGTACCCTCCCTTTTCCCCTCTGCAGGCTCCCACCTTACAACCCACCACAAATTAGAAGCTACTGGAAGAACTGCCAGGACCCCCACGTGGGCTGCGTTTCCATCCTCTCTTGCACCCTTACAAAAGCAGTGGTTGTACACAAAATAGATGCCGATGCTTCATCTGCAGGCAGCGTCTCGGTGACCTGCACCGGCTCTGCCCCAGTCAGACAGCCTGCAATGTGCTCTGGCTGTTCCTGCAGCGGGAGCCCAGCTACAGCTGTGATGCTGTAAGGCAGCAAGGACCAGAGAAACAAGTTCTCTTCGTTGCACAAAACAGAGCCAAAGAATTCTGGGACTGAATCCAGTAGTAAAAATGCACATCCTAGGGACACTGATCAACAGCAGATTTTGACTGACTGTGTCTATGTTCCCCTGCTTTTTAATGCCTTAACAAATGCCCAATCCCCCTGCACAGCTGGGGAAACTAATTATCATTCTAATTGGTGGTGGTGGAGGTTTTTTTGTTATTTTGTGTAATATAATACACTGTAACACAAAAAGAACTGGAGATTTTCTCATTTCTTACTTGTTGAGGCTTCACCATGTAATTCTGGACATAACAGATGTTACCCTGAACAAACAAGTACCTATGGCACAGTTCATCATCCCTGTCACAGGAGCTGTGACTGGAAATCAAAACAAGAGATGAAGGAGTCACTGCAGGAACATGAACTACAGAAGGGCCCACTGAGCCACAGCCTTTCTACTGGTGATCCCCAGCCTGTGGCACCATGGAAATCATCTGATGACCTTCAGAAGAACATCAGGTCTGGAATCTGGCCTAAACTCCGTTTGGAGAGACAGCACTCAGAGTGCTGACAAGGCTTCAACGAGGCATCATGAGTCCAATTCACTACATATCTCCTTAGTGTTGTAGAATCAAAACAAAACAGCTTGATGAACTTCCAGCTAGTGTGCAAAATATTGGAGAACTTCCTTATGTTCTTTATCAGTGGTACCAATGGTCATAAAAACTCTCCAAAAAGATTTAGCATGATTCCACCTCTTTGGTTTGGCCTGGGGTTTTTGCTTTGTTTTGTTTTCCATGGAAAATAATTTTCTTGAAAGGAAAAGTAGAATAATGAATGTAAAAAAAACTATCTGAAATTAAAAGCCACTGTCATTTGACAACAATACTGGCAAAATTGCAGGCAATGCTGTAAAAAATATTAGTGCATATTCAGTAAGACCTGTCTTTAATTAAAGCAAATTTAAAGTTTTAACTTAGAAAATATGTTATGGCTTCTTGGTATCATTAAATCATAGTCACCATGTGTATCTTCTGTTATTCTCAAAGTTAATGTTTGTTCTGTCATGGCCCGCACAACCTGAGCGGGGGTCGTGATGGTTCATTTGACCACAGGATGCAAACAACAACAGCAAGAGACCAAGATTTTGTTCAGCAACAAACAGCAAAGCAATTTATTGAGGGTAAATAGCTCAGTTTTGGGAGGATGGTAAGGGAGAGAGAGATACAGGACAGAGAAGAGAGAGAGGTGATGGAGCAGAGAAGGGAGAGGGAGAGAGAGAGAGAGAGAGGCCAAAAGGAGAGAGAGAGAGAGAGAGAGAAGGAGTGATACAGCTACCAACAGACAGGATGTTGTCCTCAGATCATCCGTTGATGTCTTCCATCCGTTGGGGAGAAAGAGTTCTCGGAGGGTCTCTTCAGAGGGTGATAATTTTATAGTCTGTTTCAAAGTGAGTGGCCACTGGCCAAAAGGTGGGAGATTTATGGACTATTGTGTTCACGAGCCTGTGACTTTGAGAATCAGATACAGGGCAGAGCACTACAACCAGTACTCCGCTGGAGAGCAGTGTACCATGGAGGCAGCGTTGGCAGGCACAACACAGTCCCTTGGCATCCACCTTAGCTAGGCCAGCAACTCCACAGTGAGAGGTGGGGTCCTGGGGGTCTCTCAGAGTCTCAGTCTCTGACGGTGATTGTGAGGCAATTCAGGTAATCTAACACTGTTACAAATAATGTAATTCTCACAGGGTTCTGAAAAAATAGTATTTGCATTAATAGTCACAGCTGTGGATGGAACAGTATGCTTTTGATGCAAGGCAGCAAGCACCTGCACCAACCCAGCAGGGAGGTGGATGGGGATTGGGAGGGAGGGACCTCTGAAAACACCATGTAGTTTTGAGACTCGTGCTATAATTTCTTACATGTTAACTCTTGGATTTGTGTTTGCACTTCCTCAGCACTGAAATTCAACCTCTTTGAATATATCTGTAAGTCAATGAAATATTCTGTAGAGAAGTTGTCAGCTAATTCAAGTTGGTTATAAATACTCTAAATCCTACTTCATCTCTTAGGGACAAATATATCCTAGGTGCAAAAATTGCCTTTTATCTTTCATATAACATCACATTTGAATAATTTTTTTTTCAGTCATCGCCTTTAAACTGCCTCTTTGAACAATTCTACTTAAAATTATTTCTTTTTGTCTATTCTCTTCTTTATTCACTTCTGATTTCTGAGTCCTCAAGTGTGCCTGTGCATCACAGAAACAACTTCCCTCCTAATCACAGTCTGTTCCTTCTCAGCTACAGGCACAGGAAGAAAACAGTGATTCTGTGACATCAAACCCACTTATGCAGTAACCAACTGAACTGTGATGCTACAAATGCTTGATTGTGGCAGCCTGGAATGAATCACAGACAGGAAAGGATGATGAGCACAGAAATGTTTTTTTTTTTATGCACATTTTAGTAATTAGCTGCAGCGGCCAAAGGCACACAAACTGTACTTCTTGAAAGTGCTTCTGGTTTAAAGCAACTTCGTGAAATAAAACTGTCTGGAAAAGCAAATGATCAGCAACACTGTGGTCATTTGTCTGTAACTGAAAACTTTACCCCAAAATTAGGATTGAAGACTATTGATTCAAAATATTTGTTATGCAAACCAGTGTGAAATGGCTGCAACTGAAATTCTTTGGTTTTTAAATTTTAAGCCTGGAGGTAAACACTGAATCAGAGTGATATAAATCAGTCAAAGCCACAGAACATTAAAGGCTGATTTACACCTTCCTCCATTTATTAAATCAGTCTTTGCACAGAGTGATCTCATGGTAGTAATGAAATCACAGGCATGAGAGAAACAAGCCCAAGGTAAAGGAAAACAAACCAAGAATGGCACAGGAACATTCAAAAGCTGTTTAACAACTCTCACAAGAAAGAGGCGATGGGGAATGTCTTGCCCCTACTGCCACTCGTCTTGCAGTAAGTAACACTCAAACAGTGTAAAACAGAAAGGCAACAAAACCCTTCTATTTGTAGTTACTGTTCAGTGCTCTCAGTGCCTGCCCAAAGGACGTCTCCCACTGCCAGCTTGGGTCTGCCCTTCCCAGGCAGATCCCTTTGCTTTCAAGCTCCTCTCATCATTGCTGTACGAAGAACAGAAGCACACAGGGGAAAGCTTCACACTGGGTTCCTGGCAAACACTTTGTTTAATGTAGCTAAACAATGTCTACTTCAAGGCACAGAGAAATTCCAGTCTTGATTTTATGTAGAGATCCAAACCTCAGAAGAAATACAGGTGCTCTTTATGTAAACGTTTGCCTAACTGATTGCTAAATCCAGAGAGGAGCAGCTCTTTTCATTATCTGTTTCAGTTTTACATCTTCTACTGCTCAGCAATTGAAATATAAAAGAAAAAATCCAAACGTGTTGTAAAACAGGATATAAATCACACCAATTATGAATCAGCCAAAAACAAGGACAGATAGAACTGAAGCACTAAATAAGGGAGGGGAAAAAAAAAAAGATTACAGTAATTTCACAACTATAAGGCGCACCCCTTTGTCTAAAATTTTGATTGAAACCCGGAAGTGCGCCTTATACTCCAGTGCGCCTTATATACGGACACAGTTCGGAAATTTGCCAAACTGGAAGTGTGAGCAGTGAGCTCCAGTGGCCAGGCTGCATCAGCTGTGAGAGCTGCAGCAGCCAGCGCTGGGGACGGGCGGGAGTGCTGGGGCCTGTGGCACAGGGAGGACACCTGGGGCTGCGTTTAAAAGCTGTGTTGATCCATGAAAAATGTTTGCAAATTGAGCACCTGCCAGTAAACCCCACAAGCTGTTACTAATTCGTTACTTTGTTGTGTGCGGATTCTCGCTGCAAAAAAAAGTGCGTCTTACAGGCCGGTGCGCCTTATAGATGTGAAATTACTGTAAATAAATAAACTAAACTAAACAGTTAAGATTTTCTGTGATGTTTGTCTTTCCCCTTAGTCTTGCCACTTTGCATATTCTGATGGTCTTACAGCCTTTCTCTGACTCTGTCTGAGTGTGACAACAGAAGCAATTGCTTTGCATGAGAATGAGAAAATTATTTCTAACAGTGAAACACCCACAGCAGGACAACTGTCCACTCTCCAGATTTAAATACAGGTACTCAAGTAGTGTCTCTTTAGAGTAACCCTGGATGAATTTCAAAACATACCCCCACAAGTAACAGCAGGTGAAGATGTGGACAGTCAGTTTATTTTGCTGCTGCCATCAGTGATTCTATCTCTACCCTCCTCTCTAAATCAAATATGCAGGACTAAAAATCTGGGAAGATATAAACTGTTTCAACCATTTCAGACCTGCTTCTACGAGACATCTGCTACTGCCCTTTAACTGATTTTAAATTCACCAATGAGCTGGTGTCAAACTATTTATATTTACGTGTCATTTCCAAAGACACGCTCCTACCCAGGTTTCTGTTTTTTAGATCACTGCTGGCTTTAGACATAGTACACACCTCTGGGAATTACACAAACCGTATTGCCATACTTAAAATTTCATGTGATATCATGTGATTGTGTTTATTTCCAAAAGCAAATATTTTAAGACAGAGAAAAAAAGAAGATTGCCAAACCCAGTAAGTGGGAATGTTGCCTGCAGAACACTAAAGATCCTGCAGTACAATACTTTCTGCCTCTCTATAATTTATCAGTGGTTTGAAAATCCAAGGAAGAAAAGCAGAAAGGAAGCATGAAAGAGGTCAAAGTTCACATTCGAAAAAAATATTCTAGTTTCACATCTAGCAATAAAAAAAAAAAATATATATATATACACACAGGCACACATTGCAATATATGTATACCTTACTAACTACTCCAGAAGTACAGCCCAAAAGAGCTGTCAGGTAGTTTCCCAGTTTCTCCTAGGTTATAACCACGAGGAATTGAAATGTTCAAGTCTGTAGACCAGAGTATTCTATGACATCCAGAGGAACTAAGCTATGTCAGGATATAGTTCTTATGGCAGAACACTTATGTTCTCTTTCCTGCTGATGATCACAATGTATTTCAGGGACACATAATAAAGCTCATGTGCTCATGTGGCAGAAAGTTATCCATAACTTCTTATGAAGGAGGTCTGCAAGGAACCACTGTGAAGAAAGAAAATTGTAATTGTGAGGAAAAACCTATCAAATCCTTTTATGATGTGGCCCCTTGCAACTTTAGTAGGGATTCTTAGCTGTTGGAAAAAAAGAAAGGGAGCACTAGTAATGGATGCTGCACTTACGGCAAGGATCTTAATATCAGGAATCAAAATCTAGTTTGGTTAACAGTACTGCTTTCTAGTCTCAAAAGACACATTTTTGCACCTCTAAGGATGAAAACTGGTTATAGAATGATTCTGGGAATGAACTCCAGATTGTGACAGTCAAAGAACAAAGAATGGTAGATAATAGTGAATAGTGTCAAACATTTAAAGCAAAGTAATGTTTATATCTTCTAGGTGAGAAAATGACAGCATACAGAGAGAAACCTGATAAATTACCATATCCTATTTTTATTAACATGGCTAAAGTTGTTTCTGATTAGCACTGAACGGAATTTACTTCAAGAGCACGAAATATTACAATTCCACTAAAACCTAACTTTCAGAGATCTTTTAATCTTTAATAATCTTGCTTTTCTAAGGCTGTGGCCTACTTGGAATTACTTCTTTGCCAGTCCAGAGATGATGTGAGCATGCCATGGTATATTCAAGCTACAAAGTTGTTATCAGCAACATAATACAATAATGCATTTGGCCCTGCACACTCATGTACTATAACGAAGTATCATTTAAGCTATGCTAGTCAAGAAACTGTGTGTGAAACATTGGAGAACTTTTTATTATCCTTTTATCTCTTAAAAGAGATGAAGACAAGTAAAGACAGTACCCAGAACTCTTATTTACTGATTAATTACTCCAAATGTATTTATTTGGTATTTTGTTTTATGCTGGGCCATGTTCCCAAGAAGTGTTCGGTTCTATTTACAAAAGCCCTACCCACATTCCCTACAGGGGCATCACAGCCACCAGGCTCCGAGAGAGGGATTGCTCTGAGTGACACAGCAATGCAACCATGGATTAAATGTTAAAAAGATTCCTCTAATGGTTTCTAAAGTAGTAGTGTAACGCAGATCTCGTCAGACATAATGTATGGCAGTTACAGTATGAAGGCATTTACATTTGTTATGTAACATAATAGGAAACCAGGGTTTGTGGAGAGAAGGAAACACACAGCACTTTGCACATCCATCCTTAGTAACCTCAGCTGCATCCTTGATGCGTGGATCAGGATTGTCCATCTCACAGACTGCAAACTGGCATATTTCCAGCAAATGTTATAAGAACTACAGAATGCAAAGAAAGTTTCCTCCTCTGAATGGTAACTGACCAAAATGTTACTGAGGAAGGGAGAAAGCAAAGCATTTGTTACAATTTTAATGAACGTCTACTTTGATCAAAATACAGTAAGAACTCAGTGCCTTCCAGACAGCTCAGAGTGAATCAGGGCCTGAATATCTATCTATGTGCTCATGCATTATTGTAAAACACTGGTATTGGCATTCAAAGGTCTAGTCCTGCCTTTAAAACTTCATTTTTGCACGCATATGTATTTCAAATGTAATACCAATAAGATGATACACGGACAGCGTTCTAAAACTGACATGGCATAGTAATGAAAAATAAGAAAATAAATAAATTTAAAAAATAATATAAAAGAATGGACCTTTGAAAATGTACTTATCAATTTTACAGGAAATGCATCAAAATTCACATCACTCTAAGCTAAGAAGTGTGATGCAATGCCTGTATACCTTGTAGTTATGAGCAGTGTAAAATTTTTTCAGCATTCCTGTCCCAGGTCAGATGGTTGTCTGCTACTCCACAGCCTGGCAGGGTATAGCTCCACAGTAATCACCAAAATAACATTTTGCAGCCAACTTAAAAAAAAAAAATAAATATATCTGACTCCAACTGTGATTAGAATGTCAGTTACAGCTGCTGCCTTGTTATAACACCCCCATGCTTCTCAGCTCACAAGGACACCTTCAATGAGAGAATGGCCTGCATTCATTGTGTAATTATCAACCTCACACACCTTGGAAACAGAGAAAGCTCCAACACGAGTATGACTAAAAACATTACCGTGAGATTATGGGCTGCAACAATAAAACTATTTCCTACTGTACTTAATAGACTATTATAATAGGAAAATAATGGGAATAGAAAACCTGTTCATTATCTTGACTTCATATAGAAAGATTTATCATTGGAAAATTGTATGATTCAGATAAGAGGAAAAAAACAAAAAGGAGTCAAATGCTGGAAGAGGAGGGCCAAGAACTTGCTCATGAGTTGGCAGGCTGCCGAAAGCACCTCTGTTGGGGAATATGCAACTTTAATCTTTATTATGGAATGATCACAAATGGACTGCTTCAGAATACCATCTGTTCTCACTGAAGCATTGGATCAGCAGGCTGCATGCTTCAGTCTGTCCTTCACCTTGTATCTGGGTTTTCAGCAAATCTCCCATTTTGGAAAGGGAGGGCTTTTGAAAAGAGGCTTTTTGGAAAGACTGGCATAATATCTAATTTAAATTTAATTTATTTTTGTTTTTATTTCTGCAGTGTCTCTATTTTGACTTTCCAAATTTCTCTGAGGTAAGCTCCAAATGAAACACTCACAGATAGAAAGCACTTCTGATTTCTATTTTCCCTTTGTGGAAAAGCTAAGTGTTTTTACCAGCTGTAGTGTCCAAACAAGCTCTTAACAGTCTAACATTTCTCCCAGCCCTCATTCCAGAATATCATAGAAGTTAAATGTCTGTATCTCTGCATCTAGAGGACATGTTTATAGCAGACCTGAACTTATTACTAATTCCAATGTTAATATCTAAAACATGGCAGTGAAATTACAAAAGGGTATGTAAAGGGACTTAGTTCAGCACTCCCCACCCCTGTGCGGGGGGCACTCTGCTGCACAGCTGGCTAAGCCACTGCAAAGCCATCAGCCCATCAGCAATTAATCACTGATCCTGTTCCACATCTGCCTACAGATGCAATATTGCAACTGAACCTGCTTCTGCGCTTTGTGCACTCCCAGGAGGGGGCAAACAGAGGAAAAAAGAACAAACCTTTTGGACTGAAATAAAGATTCAGAAAATCTTTGAAGGATTTAAAAATGGGAGAAGGGGGAAAAGATTTTCCAGCAAAGTGAAATGTAACAAAGGCACATAATAAATACAGAGGATGTGAAGTTTAGCACAGTGTGGCCAAGGTGTCATTTTCTCCTCTGAGCACACCTGGGGGGGTGTAAGGTGTGTGTGTACTGTGACAAAGCCTCACCAGAGGGGGGATGTGTTTGTCTGTAAAAGACAGAGAGAGGCCTCTTAAAATCAGTTTTTGAATAAACACAGTTTAATTGCATGTCATGCAAGTCCTAGCCAGCAGCTCTTTCAAAGATTTAATTTCCAATTTTATGAATAATGACTTTTCCTCAGTCTGTAGTAAGGGCGATTTACCAGTAGAAGCAAAACAACAGAAAATGAGACACGCTGCATAAGCAGCAACCCTTGAGCACTGGATACCCAAATACTTCTAAAGAGTATTCGAGGAAACTCAGCATTACCTAAGTATTCACAGAGCCATGGGATTTGGCTCCACAAGCTACACTGCAGAGAGCAACACAAGGGATTTGGGAAGAAACACTTTCTGAAAATCACTGCTAAATTATCACCCCAGATGCTGGAAGCTATTAGAAAAAGGGCTTAACCCACAGCAGGTTTGTGAAAAGCTTGGTGATGTCCAGCACACGCTCAATTTTCACCCCTTTTACTGCACTTTATGCAGTAGAAAACATCTCTGTGGTGTTAAGGTCTAGTCCTGCCAACTTTGATCCACACAAACATGAAGAAAGCTATTGCCCTGGAGAATTATACCAATTAAAACTGTCAGCTGATAAATCCTCTTACCTTGTTTAAGCAACTGGATCTGGCTGTGCTAACTGACAGGCAGTTTTCTGAGAAACTTTCAAATTGGAGAGAGGAGAAGAAAAAAAGAAACTAAAAAATAAGCATTTGGGGCACCGAGGTGTTTGTGCATGTGATTTTCAAGGTCTGGCAAATGAAGAAAACAAAATTATTAGTTTCTTCTGAAAATCTTAGCTATGTTCTCATATCCTACTGTGGTCTTCCTGACACACACAGGAAGCATGAAAAAATTGAGGGAAGTCCTCTTTAAAAATTGTAATGCCTGTAAAAAATACAAATCTAGGTTTGCTCACTCTAATGTGAAAGTGTGGGTTTTTTTTTTTTTTTGTTTGTTTGTTTGTTTGTTTAAATTAGAATAAGCCTTGTATTCTGTAATGAAAAAAAAAAATTGTGACAGTTTCATATAAATCACATACTTCAGGAAAATTCAAGTGTGAAGATTCTCTGTTAAGTTTCCATTTTTGAAATTTTATTGAATATTCAAGGATTGAATATTCAATCAACAGGCAGAAAAAATTACTATTTTACTATTTTGTAGTGATGAAAAAGTGACTTTTTTCTCTTCCTTGTACTACTACTTCTCCTGTCATCTTCCCTCCAAATCAACATCAAAGTAAAAGAAATTCGAAATAATTTAATGACTGGAATATTGACCCAGTTGAAAAGCAAAATTACAGCCTACCTTCACATTTCTTACATGCAAAAATCTTTAGAAAGATAATTCTCTACAGAATCACATATTTTTACAATTTTTTTTTCTTTCTTTGTACCTCTCCATCTACAGCTCACCTGTAAAAACAAAATGTTGTTGTCAAATGCATACTTACTGCTGTGTAATCAACATCTCCTGACAACATTTCTACCATTTTCTCCTACTGAGATTGGAGTAGTCATTAATGCAAGCTTTGGAAGAAATTAAAAATGTGCAAACAAAATCCTAACTTGCCAAGGTGAAAAGAAGTGACTGTAGTCTCTTGCTAATGTGACTAGGAAGGATCATGATCTATGTATGTTTCTTCCCCAAAGAGGACTTTTAAGCAGAATCTTGTTTAAAGCTGGGAATATTTCTTGTCTGAAGATATCCTTGTGAAATGCTCACAATGACAAAGAGAAGGCAGCCTGGGAGAGAGGTGAAAGTATTAAGTACAGAGCGTGAAAAAACTTCAATAAATTTAAAATTTAAAAAAAGTTTTGATTTATAATACACATTAAAGGATGCAAATCAAACAATAACTCAGATCTAACCAATTATGTTGTTTTTAAGTTAAAAGAAACATGTAAGTCATGTTTCTCATTAGTACACCACTTAGAGTTCATCCTAATTTAGTACATGGACTGCAAGATTAGAGAAAAGATTTTATCCTTGTTGGTGTAAATGGCCATGTTTCTGTGGCTTTAGTCACTCAGGGTTACACCTCATGTCAGTGATTTACATAACTTCAGACAATTTTTTCCCTTTATTGCCATAGCAATTCACCTGTTAGAGGCTGTGCAGTTTCAGGGAAGGCAGATACTCAAGCATCTGCTCAGCTTGCCCAGAGCTCAGTGGTGGTGCCTCACTTCTGAAATGCCATCACAGACCATGGCATGGTGCCTTCTGCCACCATGGACACACAGGGACCTTCCAAGCACTCACAGGCTGAGCCCTGCCAGGCACTCACCTCACTGGAGCTCCCAAAAAACAAAACCTCCTGAAGTACAGCATCCTTTTGTAACACAGCTTTCAACTGCAGACTCTGCCCTGTGGCTCCAATACTGGGTGGCACGGCATCACACTGCCTCCTTTTCTGGGTGAAACTACTGTAAGGCAGTTGAGTGAATTGAGAATATTATATGAATTAAACCCAGACTAATTGCACAGAAAATCTCATGAGATTATCAGATTTGAGGCAAACAGTGAATGAGAGCCCAACTGCTGCCCCTGGCTGGGCACCCAGCACAGGCAGTGCCACCCTGCAGCGAGGAACCGAGCTGGGCTCCACTGAACATAACAGCCTGCAGCCTCGATATGTGCAGACCTGTAGAAACTGTTGTGGGACTAAAAGCCAACTGATGACAAACTAACACGATACAAATTGAACTAGGATGAGAAACTAAGTGATTTAAACAATAGGTTTTTGAATATAATGTCATACAAGTGCCCTAGAACACAGAAAGCAATCTGCTTTGTGTGCAGAAAGAGCCAAAATCCAATGCCTTTGCTGTAAGAGCATTTATGTCTACACTTAGGAGAAGAACATTGTTGCATTTGAAAATGTGTTTTTTTAAGGTCTTGCTATTATTTAAAAGCATAAATGAATAAAAGAAAACTTTCTGAAATTCATTATACCAGATTATTTTTTTAATCTAGATTAACTCCCTTATCCACTTCATGGCACAGGTGCACAAATGCTTGTAGTGGCAGAGAGCAAGAAGCTGAAATGAAGGGACAGCTTGGAAAACACAGGAGAGGACAGAGAGATTTTTTCCATAGCAATGCTGAATATGTGGCCTAAGTTATCTTGCTGTTGAAGACATCAAGCCTTTTTATTCTGGTGCAACATATCTGAAATCAGCCAGAGGTAATGCTGACTCTCTTTAAATTCATCCTGTATTATGCTTATGGAAGCTTAATTAAATTAAATGTTTACAGTGCACATGCTCATTACAACTTACTGTGTGTTCTGTATCTTAGAAACAAAAAGAGTAATTTTCCTTTGGAAACACATTTCATCGGCTGCACAGGTGATCTTTTGGATAAAGGAATTGTTGGCAGATTGCTGATTATGGTTTTCTATGTCAGTTGTATCATTTAAAACTCCATGAATTCCAGAGCCTTTAAACTAATTCCATAGGTCACTGCTGTACATGCACACTCCCTTCTCACTGATAAATGCTTCTGAACCTCCATGCCATAAGAGAAGGATGCTCTTCCACACCATATAATACCATGCATTGCCATGATATCAAACCCAAACTCCAAATTTGTTAAATTTGCAACATTAAAAGTTCAAAACTCTTCCTTATTCCACTTAATCACAGTTCATCTCAAATGATGAATATAACTTCCCAACTTGTGCTAGTCTGGAAATAATACTGGACAAGCTTCTAAGGAGTTAGCTGGGAAGTAAACTTTCAATCAGCAATATTAATAAGGAGAAAAAAAATCTTGCAATGCTGGCCTCTATTTACATCTCAAGCCTTTTTCTTAGCTATATTGGAAAAAATGGAAAATTTGTGGTGAGTGTTTGAATGTGAATTGGAATTAAAAAGTGAGACAAAACCAGTTAATTAGTTATTAATCTCACTATATGTCTCCATGGCACACCTAAGCAACACAAAATACGTAGAAATATGACTGAGTGATACAGTGAGTCAGGAATTGTCAGAAATGTCTAACAGCCCAGTACACTCCATTGCTGATGGATCCTTTAGTTCTGCGGGTCAAAGATTCCCAGGTCCCTATAATTTGCACTTTTCCAAGTAGTGCACATTGCTCAGTGACCACACAGGTACATTCCTGTCTCACTCCCTACTCCAGCTGGTACTGACAACCCCACCCCACACACTGGCAAGAGAGGCAAACAACTCTGTAAAACCTTGCCAAAACGTGTTTGCAGGTGACTCACAAATATCTGCTTCCCAAAACCACAGCAGAACATTCCTTGATTGATAATTACTGACAATGTAATTTTTGAAAAGACTGTAAACTGGTAAAATAGAAGGAAAAGTGCTGAGTTTCCCCTTCTTTCCTGATGGTTTGCAGGGAGCCCAGCACAGAGTACTGAGTGCTTAATACAAAATCTTCTGGATGATGCTGAATTTGCTTTCTGTACATAAGCTCTGGTCTCTATCACAAGAATATCAATGGCAAGACAAATTGTTCTAACCAGATGAAATAATCTAAGCTTTAATCAACACTGCTGAAGGCCAGTTAGATGCTTTGCTTATCCTCTACATAGTTTCAGGCAGTTTGGAAACAAGTGCTTAATAATAAAGAATTAATTTCTTTAAAACTGTCACGCAAGAGAGATTCCCAGAATCTTACTACTTGAACGTCCAGGCAGCAGTTTTGCTGAGGTAAAAACACTTTACTGCTGCTGAAAACTCATCTAGAGAAGCTTTGCCTACCCTGTTTTGAACCACATAAAATACCTGGTGCTGCAAAAGAGCTCTCAAGACATCTCAACTTGTCTGCTTTGCTTACCCATTGACACAGCAGATCCTACTGCTTTCTACAAGGACTGGACAGTTTCTCCTGTCACTAGACAGCAGTGGATCTGGTTGATTATAAATGAATGGTGCTGATGGGCTCTGAAGGAAGCTTCATTAATCCTGTCCACACCAAAGGAAAGTTTAATTCTTTTGGAAAAGTGTTTTCTAACATAGCTGAACCGTGTTAGCAAAACAAATTTGCTTGTCCTGGGCACTCCAGTAAGTGCTTTCAGGGGCACATTCTCTTCCCACTGAAATAAGAAACAAAACTCCACTGCATTCCAGGGATCAAGGTTTAACTCTAAGTGTTTCCGACAGTGTTGTCAAGGAGAAGCCTCCAAGAACTGCTCCTCTCCACAGTGCCCACCCTGACACCTAAAGAGCCAAAGCACCTCTTGATGTATTTGCTGGGCAGCTGCCAACACACTACAAGTGCATAAAATTGGTCTCAAACTTAATTTGTAGCATAAATCAAGATCATTTGTATACAACAACAGCAGCAAACTAGAAATTCAAACCTCAGTGTGTCTGTATTTCTCTGTCACTGAAGCTGGAGGTTACAGACGGTAAGAAATAAAGGAATTTTGTAAGCAAAAGGTTTTGAATCATATTAAGTAATGAGGCAATAAGCTTATTCCTTACATTTCCTTGCCACAGTAGTCCTATTTCCAGTGCAGGTGTCTCTTGGAATGTCTTTAGAATGACCAAAAGGCTCAGAGGAATAAACATAGGACAAGTCTCACTGTCTTTTTCTTTTAAACTGACCAGTTTGAGTGCAGTGATATTCCAGAAACATTGATTATTGTCTACTCAATTTTCAGTGATATATAAGTAGTATGGGAGTTCAGGGAGTTTTAAACAGTGAATACACAAAAAAAATACAGGTTTTAAATAAAGTACACAAGCATGTTCATTGACATATAATAATTGACTTTAGGTATAACTATTGAAATAAAATAGTATTGACAAGATTGTATGCACAGGATATGTACATTATATAGTGACAATCTTAATTCAGAAATTGACTACTGCAGAACCTCTGCTGGAAAAGGAAAACTACCTCACAATGGGGTTTAGGAAGATTGTGATATTTTAGAAAGACACCGTTAGTTTTTCAACCCTTTTCTATTCCAAAATGTAGAAAGAGAAACCCTGCAAGCAAAATGTATTTGTGCTGTCATCTCTGTGATGGGAGACTCTATTTCATCTTCACCTTGATAAGGCTGAGAGCTAGTGAGCAATTCCATTTTCCATAATTCAAGAAGCACTTTATTTTTTTTACCCAAGACCTGTTTTTTCCAAGTACAAGGACAAAGTCCTGGTGCCAAGGGCTTACACAGTGTATTCAACTAACACAACGAGCAACTAGCAAAAGCTGTTTTTGTGTGTGCACCTGTCAAAGGACACTTGCCCCATTGCAAGGTGAAGTTCTTTCAAATCCAAACATCTTCTTTCCGGAAGCATACCAATACAGCATCTTTTCTGTGTGAAGCAGTATGCTGGTCCTTCTGGGATGATTCAGAAAATGGACTGCTTTGATTGGCCACAAACAATAGATGTTTCTGGTAAACATCCACAGAATCATCGAAAGGCGCAAATCCATGGAACATTTTATAACCGACAAAAGGCTAACAATCAGAATCTAGGCTCTAAAATAAATTAAAAAGTCTTCTTATTCCTTTAGCAGGGTTAAGATTTCAGTATAAACACTGACTTGAAGATCATCTCCTCAGTAAGATGAAAGGTTTTGTGGGGAGAAGAAAGATGAAGAGAAAGAATGGGACACCACCTAAAAACTTTAGGGCCATGTGTGATTTCACAGTAGCATAAAGAGGAATGCAAATACTCTTCCTGAAAGAAGAATAAAGACTGTTAAATCACAACTCAGACCTTGTAGGTTATTTGTTATTTTAGGTTGAACTCTTTGTGCAGGGGGATGAAAGAAAATCTCAGGTAACTCATGTTCTCCATGTTGTAGGTTCACATTTTTCTAATCAAGGCAGAGCTCAAACATGAGGTTTCCAATTCTGTGAAAAGGGGAGCTTTTTCACAATAAAAAGGCATAGTTAACAGAAAGCAGGAGCTGTCATTACACAATCTTGACTGGTAAGTTTTCCAATCCAAGTTTTTGAAATAAAAGACATAATGATTTTTTGACCATAAATGATTTCAGAATATTTGTAAATCAACTGTCTGTTGAGCACATGGCTTAAAACAAAGCTTTTGGAAAAGCATTGATCTGTTCTACTTGAAAGGGTAACAGAAAACAGAAAGAATAGAAGACAGCTTTAATCACTGGTTCAGAACTAGGTGGGTACCAATGAATAAGGCAGTTTTATGAATGTATGTACACAATACAAATAAACCCAGACAGATATATATGGAACTTATATATAATTACATGAGTATGTATTCTCCCGAGGAACCACCACTGACTCTTTCTGTAATGATATTCAGTCCTCTCACACTGTTTGCACCAGTATTACAAAAAATTCATGCCAGGAAAAAAAACCCATAAGGTTTAAAAATGAAAGTTCCTATTAAGTCATTTGGGCAAAACCTTATAACAATATGATATTTGTATACAGCGGTGGGCAACAAAATCTAGACTGACTCACAGCACTCAAGGGAACTGGACCAAATTTTACTGTATTTGGTGAATTACTGAACTTCAGTGAAGAGTTACCCATTCATTTTGGTTAGACAACATCATTTAAAAGTGAAATAACAAAGTTGAAACCTTATGAGAATACTGCATGCATTTAAATGCAAAACAAAAATGCATGTACTATGCAGTTCAGATTCACAGGAGTGACAAATTGTCCTAATAAATCAGTATTTCGATTCAAAATATGTACAGCTGTACCTGTGATAAGGAAATAGGTATTTTTTAGCTGTGAGAAATGCCCAGCTACGCGTCTAGCTTCAATAAACTTTTAACACGCTTCTGCATCTCAATGAGGGATATAGATTACCAGATTTTCATTTGCCAGTTTACTGCAAAGCAGACATATGATTCAATCTTAGAAGGTGGCTCACTTTAAAATCTAATCTCACATTCATATAGCAACTCCTAATGAGCCCTCTAGGAGTAAACAAATTAGTCTCCAGGATGTATTATGCATTAATTAATCAGACTAATAGTATTATGAAATGTGTAATAAATGAAAATTAGTTCCAAGTATAGTAGTTGCACTGAAGAATGAACATAGAAGAATTAGACCATAATAAAAGTTTTTTCAAATTTCTACCAGTGTCATCTAAATTAACTGTACTTCATTAATGACATATTTCTTGCCCATTTAAACTGCACGTTTTGGTGAGACAAATTACAATATTGCATGCTATTTTATTTTTGACTGCCATGCTAAATTCCTTTTTTGAAAAATCACTGTTGGTAATCTGAGTGAGATATCCAACACGGCACTGACCCCGCTGTAACAGCCCACATGCAGCATATAAAGTCACTTCAGTCCAGAAGGGTGGAAACAAGGGAGTACCACTTACTGCAGCTCTTACACAGAACAGCTTATTTGGCCCTGAGCAGAAAATCTGAAAGTGCACTTACTCCTAAACAGAATAGACATAGCACTGAAAGACCTGGAGTTTCTAATAGAAATAGGGAGCTGGGGAAGTCTGGACATAATAGAGAGATGCACTGTATTTGTTCCTCTGTTTTCCCCCTTGAATGTGAATAATCTAACTTTTTAAAAGATATTGGAAAGGTTCCCTCAGGAGAGATAAGATTATTAAACAGATGTATTGCATCTATGTATTGCAACTATTCCCTATCTCCACTAAGTGCTGCCACCATCCCTCCCCAGGATGATGCTCATGCCTGACCCTGTCAGGGCCATGCCGTGTCAGGCACGTCCAAGAGCCATCCATACTCAGCTGGAGCACCCAGTTGAGAGCAGAGCACAGACACACAGAGCACTTTTACTGATGTGACATGTTGGGGGGAAAGCCAGGGAGCTGTAAACCCTGCCTACTAAAACAGACAGGCATATGATGTGAGTGCTGCACTAAATAATCAGGCTTACGTGCCAGCCAGGATGAATATGGTGGAGAACCAGGGCAGAGGCAATGTGCATCTCTAAAACAACAGGCATCACTGTATGCATCAGGTAACTACTTCAAATTGTGAGCAGTCCCTTTTGAAATACTTCTGCTGGTTTCAGGTTTAACCACCCCTAAGAATCTCATTAACCAGCATTTTCTTTCTTTCATAGCATGAGCTAATACCAGCAGGAGACTGGATCAAGGGAAAAAATGCTCCAATCACTGATTTTGTCCAGAACTCTCTACATCGACCCACCCAGCCCAGACTTCTCACTTCAATAGAACTTGCCTAAATCTGGCTAGATATCACAAATCAAAAAATAAATGACTACAAGGCCAGCTCCCGTTCTATGCCACTTAAAATTATCATTGTTTGCAAAAAGGGATAATTTAAAGCAAAACCCTTAGCTGTGTTTTTGTCTTCAGAATAACTTGGGAGTAATACACAGACTGGTTTCTTACTCCAGCCTCCTGAGGTGCTTTCAATATCCACCTCAGTTAGTATTTCCCCTGCAGGAGCAGAACTCCAGCTGAATTCAGGCGGCCTACAACCATCACCTCTGTTCATAGCATAGAGTAATAAGCCTTTAGGAAAGATGTGTTTGTCCAGCTACAGTCTTTCCTAAGGAGAGGAGAGATGTGCAAACCAGTCAGAGTCCCAGCATCTTTTCATACATGCCATATTTTCTCCAATATACAACTAAATCAGTTTTTCTCCAGGATTTTCTTCCAGATTTTGCTCCCAGCAGTATTCCAGCATTAAAACCAGCTGAAGTGAACCATACAGCCAGGCTGGCAGAGCAGAGGTGGGACACCACTGTCCTTCTCCATTTTCCCCCCTGCATACCATCACACAGCCACAGTGGGATACAGGAGGAGCAGCACATGTTCACTTTCAATAAAGAAATGCAGCCTCGAAGTTATTACTGCTGCCAATATGCATGGGCACTATTCAGCCACAAGATTAGGCACTTTTTTTTTTTTGAGCCAGAACTCAAAGTTGTAGAAATAGCTTTAGTATTCCAGTGTTGCATAGTTAACATGTAAGCTTAAGTTAAGCTTTAGGGAACAAACCCTATTAACTTAAATTGTATCTCCTATTGACTTCAGAGGGATGTACATCTGTGGAAGAGAGAACTCAGTACAGACTGAAAGAAGCAGAATAACTCTTGCATTAAATCATCCTGTTATTTTAAGAAAAGGTTAATTTGTAAAACAAATTGAGCTTCACTAGGGACTAATTGACTGGAAAATTTTCCTTTAAAATGTCTTCTAATTAGACAGGTGAAAAAAAAAATCTTTTCAAAGCACTTTTATAATTAAAAATCATCCTTGATTTCTTTTAACATTTATTCAAAAAGAAACAGTAAAGGAAGGTTTAGTCAAGAGAAAAAGCATCACAGTCCACACCAGTGCAATAAGTACAAATAGGATAAATATAAGACAATGTCTATGATTGCTAGGAACAATCTAGAAAGAAATCCATAAGCAAGTTTGAACCATTGAAGGAAAACATGAGATTTTCTGCTGGAGTGATTCAGCAGAGACTGAATTCTCTTTTCACAACTGTAAAATGGACACCAAAGACAAGAAGACTTATCTCACTAGGAAATATCCTCCTCTAAAAGGTGTGTTAGATTTCTTTTCACCATGTTGCTTGAAATGCAATGACAGGTGTCACTCACAAGAACAGTTATTTTTATGGTTTTCTTTATCCCTGCCATATTATCATGAAGAAAACCCTTGAATAAACACAGAGAAAACTTTGTTGCTGTAATTTTAGGGTAAAAAAACGGTGGCTTAAGTAAAAGGACATATTGCTCATTTTATTTTTTAACTTTTGTATATGTCACAAAGATTTAAGGGGTTTTGGATATTGTGGGAAACTTGTTTTCTTTGAACTTAACTTGAAGTTACCTCAAATCAAGGGTGATTCCAAAATTTCTAGGGAAGAATGAGGCGTTCCCAACATCAAGGGTCACAGATGTTCAAACTGAGCACCAGGATATCCCAACATCAGGTTCTGGGTTTCCAAGCCTGGTTCTCAGAGAATCAAAAAGTGCTCTGAAAGATGCCTAATAGAGAACAAGACAGTAAGATCTATAGAAGCATCCTAAAGAGCAGGCTAAGACAAAGATCAGGACCAAGAGAATTGTCTTCAGTGGTCAAGAAAGCTGCATTAAAAGAAAGCTTTCTCACAGCAGAATACTGCAGGGAACACTGCAGGGCATTTAGGGAGCATGTATGAGTTTCTGGTCTTTATGCATGTAACAGAATGAATGGTTCATCCAAAAGAACACTAATACAAGGGGCATTGGTTTACACAACTAGAAGGGCATAAACTCACAGAAAAAAACACCTGGTGATTAGCAAAGATGGGCATATTAAAGAACTGTTGTTACCTAAATAAAAGGTAGAATTGTATGAACTGAGGAAAGTCTCTGTGTGAAAGACAGCTAAAACTAGTTTAGCTGGACCTAAAAGATAGCTGGAATTCAATCAAGAGGCCTATAACAAGCAGAATGCTCCAAAAGGCTAGAAGGCATTTAAAATTATGCTAGTTGAGCTGCTGGGAAAGCCTGTGTCCTTAAAAGAATGGCCTCAGGTTGGGATAACCAGGAATGGTATAAATTAGCCCATGATATGGAAACCTGTAGTCTTGGAAGCTGACTAACCCAGAGGCAAAGCAACTCATCCAAGAGACTGCACGTTTTTGTCAGACTCTATTCACAGAGTAACAAAGGATTATATAAGCGAGGAATAAAAGAAGTTTATTTGAAGAGTAAAATAATAGCAGATGATCAGAGGTCTTCTTTTAAATTTGAAAGAGAAATTCTGTTTGCAGCCTCTCATGCTCAGGGACTACACTAGCTTTGCCCCTGCTTAAAAAGGATATATTAAGAAAGAGTAGAATATCCTAGAGCTGTACTTTCAGAAACTCCAGAACTTCAAGAAACAGGATAGGTTAATTTCAATATATTATATCCCTTTTATGTATTGGCAGAAGGCATGAAATAATGAAGAAATTGATTCAGAGTCAGAAAAAGAAGATACAGCACAAATATTTTATCCCTCTGGAACTTAGTCTGCCTTTATGTATACCCCAAGAATTACATGCATGCTTTTTCCTGGGACACTGCATGGCAGCTGAGATTCACCTAATTATACACTGCAATTCCCAGATATTGGACTGTTGCTATGAATATACTCACCTTTAGAGACAGCTTACATTGCGTGAGCATTGGGCTATAAATACGGCCATCTCGCCAAGTTTCAGAAATTTCTATCGCTATTTCATTTTCTACTACAGTTATCTCTGAAAATTGGCTGATATTCACCTTCACTCAAAAAGGTAGTAACTTAAGTGCATGACTTTTTAATGGAACTGGTGAAAAGAACTTAGAAAATTTATTGTGATGTCAGTGAACACATTTCAGTATTGTAAAGGCAGAGTTCCCTTTCTCATTTCTTCTTTACAAATACAATTTCTAAGTGATTAAAGAGAAATTCAGCCTGTTGAGCCAACAGTACAACTGGAATGAAAAGAATGGCTTTGTCAGAAGCTCTTGAGTGGAAAGTGCTCTGAATAGCGTTTGCTCCCTTCTGATCCCCACTGCAGCTCCATACTTGGCATTTTACACCACACTAAACACAGAGTGAGGCTCACAGGAAAACAATAATGAAACCTGTTGAACTTCTGTGATGATCTCTAAGTTTCATCTTCCTTGTGTGCAGATTCGCCCCATGGCAGATGGACAGCTGCCAAATGGACATCCTTTTTCTGAATTCACATTTAGCTTCCTTCCCTTAAGTGAGCACAAGGTGGTTGGCTACACACTCTCAGGCCTCGAGATAATGATAACTATTCCCAACACAAAACAGGAAGATGTTGTAAATCAACTGCACAAGACTTATTTTTAGTAAATAGAAAATGATGAAGCTAAATTTGCCTAGATAAATAGTGATTATGTAGGATATAAGTCCTTTTTAGATGAATACATGCAAGCTTCATTAATATTAATAAGTCACATATGCCTTGAGAAGACACAATCATTGCTCACTGAATGAAATGTTCTACCTAGTCCTCAAATATAAAGATACAAAGACAGTAATCACTTATTAGCTCATTGCATATGGGCTGGTGGTGGAAATAAAGCACTCTGATGGAATGCCCTGATTGTAATCTCCCAAAACAGTGCCCCTTGCAACCATTTCAAAGCAGTTAAAATCTTACTGGCATATTCCAAGTACTTACTGCTGTCAAGGCTTGCTGTCACTAAGAAACCAATGAAGTGATTTGCATTTGGAGTGTGATTGTAAAGCAGCAACATAATACACTGTGATTAGGAGACTGAGTGAACCACTTCTAAAAAGAAGGAGCACAGGATTAAAACTTAATATGACTTATATGTTGGTTCTATTTTTTCCTACTACAAACTCTATTGCTCAAAAAAGGCTGCAAGTCTACTAGTACATGTCCAGTTCCAATAATACACAGCTAAGCTGATAGGAATCTAAACCCTCTACTGACCTTGGTAGATCTACACTGATTTCCATTACTGACAATCTGGATCAAGATTCACAGTTACTGTGTGTTGTGAATAAAGCAACATGGAAGTTACTACTTCCTGACTGTAGGATTCAGCTTTGGAAATAATTGTTTCGTCTTTGGTGCTGATAAGAGCCATATCCACCAAAGGTCTGAGTCTGTCATCTGCTATGTCAGTGTATTCTCATCTGTGTGTCCATAGCCCACTGTCCCTCCTTCCGCTCCACACTGAGTCCCTACTTATAAATAGTTTCACACTAAAGACATCACTGAAAAGTGGTGCAGGACCCCAGACTGCAGAGCAGTGCTTCCCAAGGACCAAAATTCAAGTGTTTCATTGTGTTTTCAGGCTTTGATATCAGAGTACAAAGCAGTTTACAATGTATTTTGGAGTTTGCAGCTGTATAAACTGAAGAGTAGGCTTTGCCCTTGAGTTCTCATACTCCAGAATATGGCTAAATTCTAAATCCCCTCTGAAAGGCCAGAATTATGCACATATATAAATCAAATATTTTTTTCCGCTGATTACTTTTGATATTTCATATGTTAGACAGAAACAAAGGCTACAAACTTCTAAGAGCATTCACTAGAATGGGTGCCCTTCTCTCTCAGCAGCATTTCCAAAGATTAAGAAATGTTCCTTTACCAATATGGCAACAGCAATGATTTGGGATAATGAACTACTTTCAATCACAGCTTTACTTTGAAGAAGCTGCATAGATAATTTATAAACATTATGACTGCTCACAAAATAACCAAAATAGTCAAAAGTTACCTATGTGACCAATGCCAGTTTGTAAAGAAGCCACCTGAGTCAGAAGATGTGAATTCCCTGCTGAGAATAGTAGGTGCTAATCCACATGACAATGATGTTATGATACTCTCTGGGAACAGTAATATCACATTTCTTTTGGGAAAGTCATCCCCCTGTTTTTCAAAACTTTTTCTCACAACCAAGCCAATTTGCTCATCTTCAGCTATTTGAGGGGCAGTTTTAGAAACAGCGTAACAGAAATAAACATAGAAATCACTGAAGAAAGCAGAAGAAAAAGAATAGGTAGTGAATGAAAGACAGCAACAAGAAAGCTTTATGTATGCGGGGGCACAGTGGGAGTTGGCTGGTTCCAGAGATGACAACTGCAGAATCCCTTCTAACTGTACATTTACATTCCTTTCTGTTTGTTTTTTTTCCCATTTTGTTTGGTTTTGTTGCAGTTTAACCCCAGCTGGCAACAAGCTACCCCAGCCAAAACCAGCACAGCTTTTTAAACAAAACTGAAAACCAGTTCTTCATTTTCAGCTTTGTTCATATATTGGAGCTTAGGCTTCAGGAGCTGATGATGAAATGTGGTTGTGAGAAACGATGCTCACTTTTTAAATTTCAAAAGTTTATTAAACCTTTACAAAATACAGGAAAAGAACTGAATAAGGAAAAAGGAACAGTGCGCTGGGAGTTGCTGAGCTGGCAGCCATGTGCTCGTCTACAAAATGGCTGCTCTGCCTTTGATACCCCTGGGGCTGTGCCAGGCAGCCCTGGCCCCGCCCACAGCCTGTCAGTCAACTCTTCTTCACTGCCCATTGGTGGAGACTACTTTCTTGCACCCTGATTGGAGGTCAGGTGTTGTCATGCCACGCCCCCCAGCACCCAGCCCGCCCCATTCCCACCTGGCCCATGCGCGGGGCACAGGCCCACGCTCTCCCTCCACATGTCCTGACTACCAAGGCTGTCCCTTGGCAACCACACAGGGGGTGAAGGGGACTGTGGGGAGAACAGAGGACATCTAAACAACAAACCACAATAACATAACTGTGCATCAATAAAACTTCTCTTAACACACACATAATATTCATCCCTTAATTGTGAGAGCCAATGATCATATTACCTGTCTATAGCATGGTGATATTTACCCTGTAATGCCACTCATGGTGCGACTTTATAACGAGATGATTCCAGGAGACAAGGGAGAGATTTAAATGGCATTATACTATATTTGCCAAATCATATTGCTAAATCCTAATTCTATAGGACCTACTAAATTATGCAGTGCTGCAGTAACTGCAATGAAAAGTATAACATTTGGTTGTTGAGGTTATTTTATTTTTCTTGGGTTTGGTTGTTTATTTTTAACTGAACACCTGAGGTTTTATCCACATGTAACAATTCAGGTGTTGAAAGCTTGGATGGTCAGACTGGATCAGGAGAACATCCCATGAGACCAATTTCCTATTTACTTCCATGATGTGGAAACTCTTGCATTAGTCTTCTTTATCTACCATCACATTATTAAAATTTCCTGGTAGTCTGGAATATGCAAGTTCTTACTTAGTGACAAGCACAATCCCACTTTGTGTAACTCAGGGAAAAGGGAAGGTGACATAATATTTTTGGAACTGTCAGAGTATCACTACATATCAGCCTCTATCTAAACTAGAAAAGTATGTTTCTGAAACACATGGGCTAAAGATTTTAGTCTTTATTCCTTAAACAGCAATGGGTAGTTCTACATCTTGGGCCAACTACCCATCACTACTCTTCAGAAAGTTCTAAAAGTTGTAATATCAGTGTTGATGATAAGTGCAATTGCATTTGATTTTAACAATATAATTTCTTACTGCATGACTACAAGATGTTGAATCCCACAATCGAAGAACAGAAATTCTTATGTGACCAAAGTAATACCCCAGAGCCAAAAATTCAGTAAGTCAGTATTTTCTGTCAATACAATGCAGTAACCATTTTTAAAAAAACAGTGCAAAGATGGCATTAGTTGGGGAGTTATGATGAAAATCCTCACCACACAAAAAGGGTATCAGTTTAAGGACCAAACTACAAGATGAGTTACAGAATTATTTTTCCTAAATAAAGTGCAGGACTTTCCATGCAAAAAATAATAGCCGAAAAAATCCATGCAACTTTAAAATTTTTTCATAAATAGCAAACAAGAAGAAATAATCAGAAAAAACCCAAACAAACTAAAACAAACACAAACAGAAAAACCAACAAAATAATTCCCCATTGCCAAGCCTCAGAGTAATGCTCTAGATGGATACTGTTTCTACCCCTTAAAAAGTTTGAAGATACTGTACAGATTGTTATGGGCAGTGGAGAGCTCAAAAATCTGGTAAAAATTTTTAGAAATTAAACTGTAACTCAGGAAAAAAATACAAACAAAAAACTCACCGAAGAATTGATCTAGTTTTCAATTGTTTTATACATGCAGGAAAGAACCATATGTACATATAAAATTATCCTCATATATATACCAAAAAAATAACAATAACAGTGGAAGAGATTCTGATTTAAATTGACTTTTAAGTTAAAATTCAGTGTTCTTTGAGATGTAAAGTTATATGAAACAGGCATCAAAATTTCAAGACTGATCTTTCAAATGTAAATGCTTTTGGAGGAGTGTTATTGTTATTCAGCTTCAAGGAGAAACGAAATACAAAGTTCTTATAATTATATATTTTAGGGAGGGAGAAGTATTTCAGTCAAGCTTGTTTTATGACTTTCCCATACAAAAGTAAAACCAGACAAATAAAATATCAATTTAATCTTTTAGAAAATAGTTCCGTTTCACAGTTCAACTGAAATAAACCCGTTGATAGAAAGGCAAAGGACTGAAATTTCTATAAATCCTCATTAAAAGACTGCTGGCACCATCACTTGTAGTTTAGATGGCAGCCCCCTCTAAAGTAAGATGGAAAAGAGGAGAGGGTTTTTTGCTCTTTTGACACAAAATGTAACATCTCTTACGTAAGACTGGAAATTCTCAGCTCAGTTCTCAATGTGTTTCCCAATGGCATTTGAGTGCAACATATCCTCACGGCACAGACAATCTCCTGCAGGACTCACTTCTCCACCTCCTCCTCCCATTCACCAGTTTTATGGAAATTATCTAAAAGTACAGTGACAGGCACACTACTTCTGTACCCCTTATATGATTTATTCTTGCCCCTTTTGCATAATCTAATACCAACCACAGTTTACTATTTGCCACTCAGGCAGGAGAAGAAAAGGAATAGTGCCCTGCTCTATTTCGTGTTCATGCTCGGTTTGGGACTGCTCATTGTGGAATAGAGTGGGCTTGTGCATGGACAAGGTTCTCAGGATACTGAACTAGAAAAGTTGCAGTAGAGATCGGCAACAGTATGAGCTGCTTGAATCTCTGGTTATAGAAATCACTGGCCTGGGAGAAGCTGTACCTGAACATGAAAGTAACTACCCACTGCTTCCCACTGGATTTGCATTGCAAAGGAAGAATTCCTGTAAATACAGATCGCTTCAAACCCTTCACACCACCTTGTCACTTCTCTTTTCAACTCCTTTCAAAGCTCCCTTGACTTAAAATGCACAGAAGCTCCCTCCCAATAACTACTGACTAGTTTTGAAGTAGAAGTGATTACAGTTATTCTCACAGAAAGCTGAAGAAATAGATCATTGAGGTTTCTTGATTTAAAAAGCCTTTGTTCTTTCAAATTGATACACTTCCTGAAAACATATCAGTTATGAGGACATTTCACTGACAGGGTGTATCAGACTGGTCATTCTGCCCTCAGATCATGGATAGTCCAGTAGAATTTTTCATGTCCCTTCCAGGCCTGTGCACTGATTGCAGTCATTCTGATCAGAAGAAAATGCTTTCATTCTGTTTCATCTCTAATGGGATAGTAAATTAGTAATTTAATGCAGATAAAATTGTATCTCAACTTTCACCTTTTTACAACTATATCACATGATGATTCTTAACAGGCCATTTAACAGTTTTTACTTGTTCCCCTGATATCAGTGTTGTTGATACTAAAATTTCAATTAAACAGTTCTGCATTTTCAACAGAGTAGGAGGTTTAGCTGTTTATTACTCCTAATGATACAGAATAGAATTTGATTAATTCTTCTATTTACAGTAATTTCACAACTGTAAGGCACACTGGATTATAAGGCACACTTCCAGGTTGTCAGCAAGTTTCTGTACTTTGTTCGCATATAAGGCGCACTGGGCTATTAGGCACAATTTTTTTTTTTCGCAGTGAGGATCCATGCGCAATAAAGTAATGAATTAGTAATGGATCACGGGGTTTACTGGCAGGTGCTCAATTTGCGAACATTTTTTTCATGGATAGGTGTAGCCTTTAAATGTAGCCCCAGGTGCCCTCCCCGTGCCACGGGCCCTGGCACTCCCGCCTGTCCCTGGCGCCGGCTGCTGGCACTCGTGGCTGCCGTGGCTGTTGGCACTCGTGGCTCACACTTCCAGGTTGGCAAATTTCTGAACCCTGTCCATATATAAGGCGCACTGGATTATAAGGCACACTCCCGGGTTTTGATCAAAATTTTAGTCAACAGGGTGCACCTTATAGTCGTGAAATTACTGCAATTTATTTAAACATGTTAGAAGCTTTGGTGGTATAGAAGAAATTCTATTGGCACAAAGCTTCATGGAAAAAAAATGATAGCAGAATTTTATTTATTCTTGTGGGTTTTGGATTAAATGTGTTTTCTTTTTTTTTCCTGGAATACCTGGAAACAGTACAAGGATTTCCTAGAATTATGCTAAAATGGCTGAGAAAGGAAAGATAATGGTTAGGAACCAGCATTTACCTCAGGTGCAGTAACACTAGAGATGTCTCTAAACTCCTGCTATCAAAACTAAAAATATATAAACCACACCATATTAGAAGTTCTACCATTTCTTTATTAAGTAACTAGATGAACACTACTTGATGATTTCCTTGGCTATGGCAGCTTCTAAATTAGTTCTTGTACTTCAACATTGGACTGAATATTTTGTTAGTGTTTGCACAGACATCTGTAAAATATGCCAATTAGGCAAATTAAGAATGGATTGTGAAATAAGAAATTACTGTCAATTAAGCCACCTCCCATCAAATATTCGAAGACCAACAAAATGGATCATTTTGACAGATGTGAGGCTTTTTCAAACCATTTGTACAGTATCTTCTAGCAACTGAAAATATTTCCAAATTTAGGTTTGAGGCAGTCTTTTTCATTTATTCCTTTCTCCTTCAGCCTGTCACTTTTGGTGAGGATGTATTTTCCCAAATAAAAATTTTCTCCAGGTTATTCTAGCCTACCTCTGTTTACCAATCTTGTGAGCAGGTGCAGAAATACAAATCTGAGCCTGCTTCACTCAGAATTTTAACGACGTTCCAAGCAGGCAGAGCATTCCCAGTGATCTGAAATTCAGCTCCATTGCAGGACCCCTATTAGGGTGAAATGCTCCACAAGGCTGTATAGAAATCCTGACTTACAGGCACCCCATTGGTTAAACTCTCCCAGATGCATTTGCCCTGCGTGAAATGCAGCCTCTTGCTCTAGAAACAGTTGGCTTTCTGGAAATGCCCAGCCTCCAACTGTGTTTAGCAGGTGACAACTGTCTTAATTCTGGATATGACCTGAGCTATTCTCTCTACAGACCCTTCTGTAGTTGTTAACAGTATTTAGGAAGCACTGCACTCACCAATCATTTTGAAAAGGTTTAAGATGAAGCAGCCCAGTGCCCGTGCAGTCCTGACCACAGACATGTCGTCAGCCTTTTGATCTCACAACTTTGTTCTGCAAGATGCAGGAGATTTCTGTCTCTGATCCAGCAAAATTCAAGAACCCCTTCTGACAGAAGAGTAACTCTGTGAAAGCTGGACATATTTATATGTTCCTAGTTAGGAAGAATACAAGGTTTTAAAAGATTCAAAGGCTCTTAATTGAATAGCTGTACTGCCTCACATAATACCATTGAAAAGGGAGTATTCATTTTTGAGAGGACTCTCCAAAGAATTTGAAGTTTACAGAAGTCGGGTGTTTGTTCTCATGAATTTTGTGTACTGTACGTAATGTCTATTAATATTATACTTCGCTTAGTGTGGCTGACATACAAATAAAAGCTTCTTGTACAAATCAAGGATCACCGAATCAGGTCCTGCCTTTTTTTGTGTTGTATTGGCAGATGAACAAGAGAGAAGGAAATTAGTTGTTTTCTAAAGCAATGGTGAATCAGATAGCCTTTCTTTTTAACCTCAGATTTATTCACTTTGATGTAGAGGGTATATAAGATTAAGAAATGCTCAATTTCTTGACTGTTAAACTCTGCCTACTTGTGGCTGATGATTCATGGCTTATTGTTTCTCTAATTGTTCACAGTTAATTGGTATGGTGAAGAATTAAAGATTAACTGTCGAAATGTAAAAGTGTCAGGACTTTTATATAAGAGAAAGAACAGAAAATATCTGCAGATGAAGAACTACTGTCTAAATAACCTCACACAATATCTACACAGCTACAAAATCAACCTTTATCCCATTGCACAAGAGAGAATGCTTTTATATAAGGCAGTTTCAATTTTATAGCATCCTATAACTTGCAATCAGCAACTCTTTAATAAAAATGAAATAAACACCTCACAGTCAATGGGTACTTCTTATATTTTTTTGCACTACCAAAAATAGGATTCACATTAAACTGAAAATTGGGTCATGCTTCAGCACACAGTAATTTGACCTAAAGATAACATTCCAATACCACAGTTACAAGATGTGCCTTTCAGACAATGAAAACATTTAAGAACTACAATTTTAGGTAGTTTGTATAATGTAAAAATTTCTGTCACACTCCTGGAATCTAAAATATAATGAAACCTTTCATTCATGGCTGTACATAGACGTGTAGTATTGTATCATGGCATAATGTTGGCACAAGAGAAGAAACACAACAGGAAAAATGACATGTCTGATTTCATCTGATGGTTTATTTCACACTAATAATCTGCAGCAAAGTTGAACTTACAATTTGCAGGAGGTAAGACAAGTGTTTATTGGTGCCTGGGTGCACCATGAGAAAAGCCCTCAGTTCTTTGATCATGGCAAACTTTGTAGCACCCTGAAGGCATGTTTCACTCAGCTCAGGTAGATCAGGCAGGATTCAGATCAAGAAACAAAACACAGGTCATTTACCAGGTACCAATTATACAGGGTTGCAAGCCAGTCACTGACATATTTAGAGACTAAAAATCTTCAGGCAAGAGGAAAAGAAGAAAAGAAAAAGGAAAAAAAATCTAAGAACAATTGTGCATCTAGAAATAAGACAGCAAAGACCCTGAATATTACAGATATTGTTTGGGTGTCATTTACTACTACCTTCAGATTGCAATTTTCAGCATTTAAATCAAATACATTGTAATGATCTCTTCCCATTGCAAAGTTCATTAAAGAACAGACCACATAAGTACACATAAATACACAGAGCTGTATGTTATGAAAATGGTATCTCCCTGACAGCACAGCCTCCCTCTGCTGCCTAGTAATGAGTGACTTGGACACCACCTGACGGTTCAACCTCAGATAAATATTTCAAACATATCATGCAAGAGATTCTCAGATCAATCCCCACCTCCAAGAAACCAGTGGAGCGAGACAGAAAGCCATTTTGAACTGGTGCACCGAGCAGAACACAAACAGCAGTTTTCCTTGTGTTTTGGGGGGAGGAAGAGTGTGTTTGCTTTTACTTTGTGCCACAGTAAAGTGATTAAAGGTAAGACACTGATCTGTGCCCTTGACACCTCAACACTAGAGCAGCACCAGGAATCTGGACAAATGTGCACATGAACTCCTGTTACACACCTTGTATAATGATCTGACATAGACTTAGCAGAATGTACAATGCCTATACAATCATTTTCAAATGGCTTCATTAAAAGTTTCTCAAACAGCAGCATGTCAGACTTCTGAATCTCTCTGTGGTCCTCTTCCTTCCATACACAAAATGGGCACACACTGAAAAACAGCAAATAGACTAAAATATCCTGCTTGTATTACATTAGTTTTGAAGTCCATGAGATAAGTGAATTGTCTTTGCAACACCTGTCTGAGAAAGGGAATTTATTTACAGATAGGGAAAATGGGTAAATCCTTAGTTAAATAATTTGAACCAGTCAATAATAACTCTGCCAACAGAGAGGGAATTAAAAGGACCAGAATATTTTCCAGATATGGTGGAATATGCTTTGACCAATATTTACCTTGGACCAATCGCTCTTTAGAGCAGCATAATCAGAGAAAAACTATGTTCAGTAAGGCTCAAAATCAAGCTTTCATCCATGATGACAGAAAAAAAGGCTCAGCCACATATATTTACCTAGATCCATGTGCTGATTTAGCAGAATATGCAATCTTTTAAGACAGCAAAAAATCATAAACTAAAATAAGTCTGCAGGCCACAGCATGATGGATAATCAGATGTTGAACCCCAGGGCTCCTCACACCATTTGCAGACAGTTGAAATAATGGTGTCCATCCTGTTGGCTGTGCCCAGGCAAACTGCTGCCCACTTTGCTTACAGCACATGGAATTGAGCACAGCACAGCAAATTCCTCCTGCCAAACATGCAGCAGACCTGGAGTCCAGCAGAAACCCATTTTTTGTGCAGGTGGTGTGAGCACACATCTCTTCTCACCTTGTCCAGGCTGCTCCTGAGCTAGGATCTCAGTGGGATATTACCGTGTCAGCATGCTGGGAGCTCCACTAGGCATCTCTGCACTTCACTCCACTGCACTTCATAGAGAGATGTGAAGGAGTTTTCTACTCCCTATTAAAATCCTTTCAAAAACATGCATCAACTTATATTCCAAAATAAAAACTAGATATGGTCATTTATATTACATAAATTAGGAACAGGGCACCATGCTGGCATTTAAGCAAACATTTATAATCAATGAATATGGCAAGAAAAGGAAAAAAATACCCACTCAAACCAAAATCATGAGGATGAAAGTTAAAAAGAAAAATAGAAAAAAATGGAGAGAACTGAGACTAATTATCTGTATTTAAACATGTGAAGATCTTACTGAGTCTACAAGGTTGAGATCTTGTTCCCTAATCAAGTGCATCAAAGGCATTCCCCAAGGCTCAGAGCAAAACTGCAGAACATCCATACAAATCATTTTTATTCAAGAAAGGCCCTGAAGTGGAGTGAGTTTTCTTCCCCTCTCTGTCACACTGCTGCACAGCACTGAGTTCCCAGAGGTGTGCACTCCTGTATCACACGGCTTTGCAGACTCCCACTGACACTCCAAATGAGCTCTTTACTTTTGTTCTGCTTTATTAAGAGGGCCAGACTCTGCCCTCTTACTCTGCCCACAACCTCTCGAACGTCACTGACTTCTGAGTGTAAATTAAGTCAGATTTTGGCCATCATTTAGCAAGCACTATATAATTGAATGTTCTTCAACGTTCAGAATGATTGAAGGACTTAATTTACTAATAATTAACTGCATGAAGGGGCGATACTGAGTTTAGTTCTATTTTAAGGGGCTAATATGTAATGCACAAGTAGTTGTATATAAGCTGTACATTTTCAAACCTTTGTTCTGACTGTAAAATGTCAATTGGACTCATTCTGGTTTTTTTCTGCCTCAAAAACCATGCTGTGAATTTTTAGCTGCCATAAATGCTTAATGTAAGACCTAACTGTGCAATGCTGTGGGAATTCTGGTTTTAAAACTTATGAAAGCAACATTTTACTTACATTTTTTCCTCTCATGTCAGAAAAGAGTATAGACTTCTGTGTCACAATCATAATAGATGCATATTAACTTGCAGAAAATCATAAGTAGTTGTTGTAACCTTCTACTGTTTTCTTCAAAAAAGGAAACATGCATAACATGGTTCCCAGAGGGGGAAAAATGTCACTGTGAGTAGCAGTTATGGCTTATTAGAAATTTGACTTAAAATCTTCAACCTCTACACTTTTATAATCTTTGCCAAGAGATTCAAGTAAAAAGATAAATAAAATTACCCATATTTTCTTTCAGTCATCATCATGTTATGGAATAATCACTTAATAAGCATAGATTGTACTTCTAACACAATAATCAGCTGGCACAGTCAGTGCTTAATTTTTTCCTTTTCATTTCTAACTTAATAGGCACAATTAATAGTATTCAGCAGCATCTAGCAACCTGAAGATCTGGCACCTAAGACAGCCATGTGCCCCCAGTTCCACACCAAGCTCAAAACTTGCAGAGAATTGCCAAGAAATTGCACCTAAAAATTAGTTATCTAAAACACAGGCTCTACAGGCCTGCATTTAAAGTTTCTGTAATTTTTTTATTTGCTTAATTTTATTTCTTTATGTAAAAGCTATTTTTGCTTCTCAGGAATGTAAAACAAGCCTCAGAGAACACAAAGCCTGCCGTGACAAGAAATCCTAGTACAATATTATATTTTTCTGCTAACAGCACTGGAAAAGAAGGCAGACATTTGAAAGCTGGCCTAACACTGAAGCCAGGGGTCTGAGTTATGGTATGGAATAAAGCACAGCTAAAACATTGCTTTGATCTGAGTTACACTTCACACAGAATAAAGTTACAGAGATCGTGAACTGGAGTTAACTTCTGTCCTAACAGCTCCTATGGGGCTGGGTTTGGTGCGTCTTGGTGACTCAGTGTTGGTGGCACAGGGAGGTTTCAGCTTTTGCTGAGCTGTGACAGGGTGAGCATGAGGAGCTGGGAGGGAACAGCAGGGACAGCTGTCCCAAGCTGACCCCAAGGACAGCTCATCCTTGATGTCTGTGCCCAGTGACCAAAGCTGTGCAAATAAAGGAGGAGCAGAAGGGCCCTGTCATGGCATTTGTCTGCCAGGTAAATTACTGGGATAGATTTGCCATCAGAGCGCAGTCACAGGGAGTCTGTGAGGCCCTGGAGAGATGGAGTTAGGAAGATGTTAGACTTGGCTAAAGAATCTTTCTGCCCATGAAGCATGAAGGCAATCCACCAAGCATGATCCAAAAGAGGTGGCAATTTGATCTCCAAGTGACACTCCAATCTTCATCACAAAGTGAAAGCTGTCTGAGCTTAGCTGTCAGTAAGAGAGTGGGGCTGGGGAAATGGTCAAGACAGATAAAAGCTAAAAGACACCTAAAATATAATTAATTCCTTGTCTTAAGTTATCCTGGGTTTTTCTTGGCCAAGGTTTGCAAGAGTAGGGGTTGTTTTAAATTTCAGCTCTTCTCCTCATGGCTGGTAGAGTGCTTTTTAGAAACCTGAAATTTGAGGTTAATGTAGTCATGTCTTAGGTATCTTTAATAGAGGAAGATCCACATCTCAAGCAAGAGGCAAATCAGTTCTTAATCCACCTCTATTTTAAAGACACTCAAATTAATTAGATTATTAATTTCCATTGCTGTCCCTAAGGATCTAGCTAACAACCAGGCTGAATCTCCCAATTTATTTACATATGTCATACAGAGAGACACGATACATACTTCTACTTTGTTTGACTGCTTCAATGACATGAACTGGGATCAGTGAGATATGCACTCCTTGATTCCAAGTAATGGTACCTGATTGATGCCTGCTCTACCAAAGACATTTTCAATATCACACAGTTGTTGTCTGTGAAACAAACTGGCAGATAAGTCTGCATCCCTGAGCCCTGCAAAATCCTTGAAGCAATTTGGTGGTGAAAGCAAATGGCCAAGATGTTACACACACACACACACACACACACACACACATATGGATATATTTATAAATATATCTTTATACACATATATTAATATAAATGTATATATATGTGTATGTATACATGCATGTGTATGTGTGTATGCATACATACATATAGACACACATACATACATCCACCTTGTGAGTCCCTTCCAACTCCCGATATTTTGTGATTCTATATACTACTTTATATACAGATGTTTATATTTTATATATATATATATGTACATATACATATATATATGTTCTATATATCTAACATGTGCTATATATTCTATATAATAGTTATGATTGCATCCTTGCTTATTTGCTTTTTTTGTAATTCACACGGGATCTTTAATGCATTATCTGAGAAGTGATTGCTCTTCTTTGCAAACCCCAAATGAATTATACAGACACACTGTCTCCCTCATCCTGCTGATGGACATGTCCAAGAGAATTCCTAGATACCAGTATATCAGGCAAGTGGATGTGCTCTTCATTAAGGAAAGAAATACTTCCCCAGGGAGGTAAGATCATTTAGATCGGTCAGTCTCACACAACTACCACCAAAGGAGTTGGTGGTTTTTTGGTGGGGGAGATATTTTTTCTTCCTTTTAATTTCTAGGTTTTGGAGCTCATTGAGGAAGAAGCTATAGCTGCAGTTTTGCATTAAAATTTGGGGAAAGCATAAGTTTGGGAACAGAATTACCATAGCTTCAATTAATTCTGCTCAGTTACACCATCCAGTGAAAAAACAGTGTATGGTATTTGCTGCACCTGTACTATGTGCAACCTAGAAGTCAGCTGGCAACAGAGCTTTAATTGTGGGGTTTCCTGATTGCTGCTGCAAATCCTCAGTGTTTTGCTGCAAGGATTAGCCAGCACACATTAAACTGAAGATATCAGGATTCTCAGCTCTACAGAGACAAAAGAGACCTAGGGCAATATAGCTGTTGAGATTTCCAAGTAGTGTCATTCCATTGATTTCAGTGCTGTCTTACTGGGGGTATCTGTCCCTACAGGTATCTATGCCTACTGTGAACACAGAAAAATACTCAGACCACTGGAATTTGAAACCAGATGATTACAACATGTTTGTGCTTACTTAGATTCATTTAGTTTATTATAGGATAAGATATTCACCAATATTTGAATTATTTTCCTGCTCAGGCTTGATCTTGCTTGACAAGAAGGCAGGAAGGTAAAGTGTGGAAGAGCAGAGATCTCCCCCCTCCCTTTCAAATCTGTAACTGTTTATCATGTGCAATTTCCCTGGGATCATTTTATGTCAGAAAATGAAGCAATACAGTTACAGTAATTTCACAATTATAAGCTGCACCTGATTATAAGCCG
>VRYO01000617.1:2552549-2572014 GCA_009812075.1 Sialia sialis | reverse complement strand
GGGTAGGCTGGATTCTTCCGTGAAAAAGGTGCGGCTTATAATCGGGAAATTACTGTATTTTTAAATAAATGAGGTAAAAATCATGCTAGGAATATGATATTGTACAAATTTCAAATTTACTTCTACACTTCAAGACTGAATTTGCCATAAATGTGAAATGATCTGATCATCTGTGTTTTTGCAATAAGCAGGGTTAGAAACCTTACAACCTTAATATCAGGAATGACTAAAAATATGAAGATTCTTTTTATTATGTTTATTTTTAATATTTAATATTGAAGATATTTCCTTTCCATCTTCACTGCCACAATCCTACATCACAATTTCTGCAAGAAAAGGTGTCCCTGAAGGTCCTATAATCCTAGAACTGTTTGAATTAGAAGGGCCTTTAAAGCCCACCCATTCTCAGCCCCCCTACCATGGGCAGGGACACCTTCCACTGCCCCAGGCTGCTCCAAGCCCCATCCAACCTGGCCTTGGACACTCCCAGGGATCCAGGGGCAGCCACAGCTTCTCTGGGCACCCTGTGCCAGAGCTGAGGAGGCCTCACAGGGAAGGATGTTTTCCTCATAACTAAGCCAAACCTCCTTGGTTTCAGGTTAAAACCATTCCCCTTTTCCCTGTCACTAAACATCCTTATAAAAAGTTCCTCTCCAGCTCTCTTGGAGCCCCTTTAGGCACTTGAAGAGGCTCGAAGGTCTGTCCAGAGCCTTCTCTTCTCCAAAGTGAGCAATCTCAGCCTGTATCCAGAGCAGATGGGCTCCAGCCCCCGAGCATCTTCACAGCCTCTTCTGGACTCACTCCAGCAAGTCCATGTCCTTTATACTTAATATGTTTATTAGATTAAAACCATAGAACCAAGTCAGATAAATGCCGAAGTATCTTTTATTTCATGCAAAAGAGAAGAATCAAGTGACTAACTCCAGTGTCTCTGCATACCCAAAGAATAGTGTATCAATAGTTCCTTATCTCAAAAATGGATATTCTGATTCACAGAATAGTTAAAATAAAACTTAAAAATTTATAATTGAATTAACATTTCAATTGAACCTAGCATTTTCACAAACAATATAAAAAACTCCCCAAAACAAAAAGTCAGTTTAAATGTTGGTTTGATTATAGAGACAGACAGTAAAACCTGTGTTGAACTGGAATGTGAAACTGATGAAAATGGAAGTCATTAAATAGCACATTGGAAGACAAAAAGAAAGACAGCCTTAGTAGAGAAAGATAAAGCTGCTAAAGCTGATTTTAAGAGTCTTTCATTTGTAATAAGATGTTATTTGTCTCTTAGGCTAAACAATTTCAAAAGCATGATTTTTAAATATGTAATGTCACTTGCTGTGTTCATGTAGAAAATATCCCCCAGATTTGCTAAAGCTGTGTGATGTGGGCATAAATAAATACATCATATTGTAGAGGCTGAGACAGTGTCTGTGTGTCCTACCACAGAATTCATGTATTGCTTATTCAGTATAAAGCCTGCTTCGATGATTTGGCACACCTTTATTCAGAAAGATGGGCTGATTGCTGGCAACTTTGATGCAATAAAGACTGCTGCAGCATTACTGGAAGAAAGTCATTTGATAAATGTGTACTTTCCATTTTGCTTTAAAGGAATCTATTATAAGAGCAGCTGCTTTCTGAATGAAATTAATGCTGAAGTGAAGCTCTGTGTTACAAACTAAAATGGGACTCGCTCTCTAATATTAGACTGAAAGGCATTGTAATGCAGCAGGAGGATTGAACTTTGACTCCTTCAGGAACACTGATTCATATAATAAAAAGGAGAAAAAAGGCTTTAAAAATGCTAACATCTTCTTTTCAAAGCTTAGTAGAGCTGCTGTCCAGAAAACAGAATGGCAAATACAGGTTGCGTGCATCTCCAAAGAAGATGTACCCTAAGGAATACAGCAAGGAATCCACATAAAAAAAAATCTGAAAATTGTTTGGAAGTTTTTGAAAGATACTGAAACACACAATTGGGAGGAGAATCTCTCATCCTTTTTCCCATCAGCAGTGACACACCTTGCTTATTTAAATGGGTTTTAACCAAGCTATATACTATTGGATTACAGCTAAGTTTTACCAATCCTTTATGATTACAACTTCACATCTGAGACATTCTCCCATCCTTTTCAAGATTAGAAGAATGTTCCTTTTCAACACTGGTTATGAATTAGGGGGTTTTACTTTTTATTAAAAGTGGTGTTTTTTTTCCCTTTCTGGTGGAAGGCAAGAAGGCAGGAAGGCCTATCTCCTTTTTTGTATATGGATTTCATACTTCCAAGTGATGGTACAGACTTCACTTTCCTATTTCTGCTAAAGAAACAAACTCTGAAAGTCAAATTGTCATCTGGATTTGGACACTGATTTCAGACCCAGGCAGAATGAGAGATGTTGTTTCAATGGTGAACTATGAAGAAATGCCTGGGGTTTGCCAGTTCTTCTTACAAGCTCCTCAGCCTGATCTAATTTTTTCTTTAGAGATATTAAGGCAAGATAATTTTGATATTTTATCTATCTCAATACTTAAATATACTCCAAGTCTTATATTCCAACCCTTTTTTTCTACTTTCTGTTCTCTCAATATTTCCTTCTTCAGACTTCAGAAACAGAAGTAGCACAAAATTATCCTTAGTTACTTCTATGAAAAATTCCCATTACCAACATTTTAAACTTCTGAGCAATCTAGACATGATTTTGTTTCTGTACATTCTTGCTTTTTGTGTCCATAAAATATTTTGCAAGCAGAGAAAAGACTTTCTAAAAGAATACTGAATATTCTATCCTCATTTTGCAAGAGAAAAGCTGTCTTATATAACATTGAACAGGCCCTCCTCCTTAGCAGTCTTGGTGGAAAGATCACAAGAGGTGCAGACACCTCTTTACAAATGTTATCTATTGTTTCGCTGCTTTCTTTGTGTTGGGCTTGCAATAGTCTGTCCTTTCCTGCTGGATAGCTGGCTAACTCATTTTTAATATTTAAACGTTCTGGGTTTGCTCTCATCCTGACCCTAATACAGTGCATTTACACTACACTCAAAAGAGATGAATAGCAAGCCTACCAGATAAATGGCCACAGACTCACAGCCTTCAAGAGACTTATTCACTGGTGTAACAGTATTAGCCCACAAGGGCACTTTCAAAAGCTTTTCATGCTTTTCTATTCTCTTGCTTCCAATCTCTGTCATTACTGGGTGATGTTGCTTTCAGACACTTTGGGCTTTTGGTCACTGCCAGCTTGGGAAAGATTCATATTTATGACCTTGAACTGAAAAGCTTCCCATTGCACCTCAGCCTCTTGTGCCATTCCTTCCATCTTGCCACTCTCCTTACATTCAAACTCATTTCCTTTGCTCTTCAGCTTAATCACTCTGTGATCCTGCATTTTGGTCCTTGTGGCAAGGGAGCCACTAGGACTCCAGAAAATATAAAGCAACTGTTGAATACTGCATTATTCATGGCACCATATTTCATGGTGTACAAACCAAGGAAGAGAGCCCTCCATCCCAGACAGCTCCCACCCCTGGGCTCTATAGAGCAGAAACTCACACTCCTGCCAGATGCTCCTCCTGACCTCAGTCCAGTCATACACACTCAGTTTGAAATCTGAGCCTTTTGTCATTGCATCCTGCTTTATTCCTTCCTTACCAGACGTACATGTCAGGCTCCCAGTGACACACAAGGGGGAAAGAAGGTGCCTTAGTGAAATTAATACCGAGTCTGTATTATTACACAATTTATATCAGAAGCAGGCATACACATTTCTGTCATCTTGACCAGGGTTCATCAGACACCTAGATTCATGATTTCCCCTTGGCTTTGTTTTGGCTTTTAAAGAACAGATGAAATGTGAATTGATAGTAAATTGCTGCTGCAACAACAAGAAAACCCGGCAAGTAAAGATATTGGGCTTGACTGGGTACCTGGTTAAAGGCTATTCAGCATAAAAGACAACAAGAGACAGAAAAAGCAATAAATCACAGTCAGAAACACAAACTCTAACAAAGAGGAAATACTGAAGACAATACCAAAGACATACTCTCAGATTCCTGAATGATGGGCCATTGAAGGAATCATTCCAAGCCCTGAAGAACAGATAAGAAGAGGTGAATTATTGTGCCGTAACAATGACTGATTTTAGTGCAGAGGTGGCTGTGGGACCCTGCACAATTTATGGGATGTTTTAAGCAGCTCTTGGGAACATGAGAAGGAATCAAGTCTGTTGGGGAGAAACAAGCACAAGAAGTGGAGAGGAGGGTTAATATAAAAAGAAATAAGGAAAAGCAAGGCTGATTGCCAAAAACCAAGCTGCTGCTCAGTAGAGTTCTCTAGCAAGCCCTGTCCCTGAAAACTGCAATCTTATGAAAGTCCATCCACCTGTTTTATGTGTGACTTTGCTCTCTGCTTATGTGTGATTCACAAGCAAACTTGACGTTTCACTCAGCAGTAAGTCCTGGAAAGATGTGAGACTGGAGACAGGATAAACAGGGCTTAGGTTCTGGGTTTGGATTCTGTGAGGACTTAAGGTCCAGCACAGGACTTAAGATGAATGAGAAATGAGAACTTCAATCAAGCTGCAGTAGCTGGCAAGATGGAATAAACAAGAAACTGGAAAAAACCAACCCAGGCTGGAGATAGGGAGGCCAATAATCAGGGCAACAGTTCTATGTGGATTTATAGCCAAGGTTTGAGGGCTTTGCGAATATCAGAGTGACTGTGCAAGACAGAGAGAGTTTGGAGACAAGGAGCAGGCCTGGGCTGTGGTTTTCCTGGTCCTCTCAGTGCTGTAGGTGGCAAGAAAGGCAGTGAATGCTCTGTGTTGATCTGTGTATCCAAGCATCTAAATGAGCTGTGTGTATGCTCCTGCACTCCTGCATTTTTTGTGAACACATGGACTGGTGTTGCTGTTGGTATGACCTGCAAATGGCAAGAGCAGGAAACAGACTGGGAAAGAGAAATCCAGGCTCCCCCAAGAGCCTCTGTCTATTTTGGACCTTTGTTACAGCAATGCACACAGACCATAACTCCATGGTTTTCTGTGAAAAGCCTGTCTTGTGGCCAGCCCCAGAATTTTTTCTCATATTCCATTTTTTTCTAAGTACACAACTATAAAATTTTAAGTTCTACCTTTCGTGTTTGTTGATTTGTTCTATATCTTCTATGTTGAGCAGCTCTAACATGATGAAGGGGAAATAAAACAATAACACTACAAAATTAATCCCTTTGTTCCAAAGATAGAGATCAAAACACATTCAACTGATAAGGCTATGAACATGGAAGTGGAATTACCAATCCTTGGAGTCTGTGCCAGGCATAACATAATAAAGAATGATAGTAATTATTACCAACAATTTTTAAAAGACATTATAAGGGCAAAATGAGAGTCATTAAGATCTCAGATCCAGTTATTCCACTTCCATCTCTGTCTTCAGATGAGTTATACTGCAACCAGGAAGGACTACCTTTTACAGCTTGCAGAATATATCAGAGATTAATTCCCGAACATCCTTATTCTATTCTGTTTAAGACACTAATTTAAGGGAAAAAAAGAGAAGGAAAGAACAGCAGCAGTGATGAAAATGAGAATGCCCTGCAGGAGCTGATGTGATTTCAGCTGGACGGCTTCTGCTATTTCCTTCCAGCCTTTTTGGGGGTGATAATCAATACCTGTCTTCATCACTTCTGGTATTTTGCCTTACACACTAGCATCTTTTGGGAAAACATATAAATAGCTATTATATTAAAATATAAATCCTTAGCTGAATAGATTTAGAAATGCCTTTTCTTCCCCTGTGCTTAGAATGAAGGAGATGCTTGAAAAAGATTCAATCAAAGTATAGAGAGAAGTGATAAGAAAATGACAACGCAGCAGCTGCACCGTCTCTCTGGCATAAGGAAAACAGCATCTGTACGGGGAAAAGCTGTGTGCACACATGCTCACACACAGTTTCAGGGCTCAGGGAAGTAGTTGGTTTGGCAGCTTTGTTAAGTTCAGTAAAAACATATGTAATAAGAGTGAAAGTATCTTAGCAATTCCCCTCTCTGACAGGCTCTTCTCTAAAACAGCAGTGATGATACAAGCCACCAAAGCGAATCCTTTTTGGCATTTCTCTTTCTGGAACTGGCAGGTCTGTGGAGGGTATGCCAGTGGGAGCCCACAAAGATGCAGGTGTGGCTGAAGGAGCCAGTGAGACACAGAGCCACCCCCACACCTTGGACTCAGTTTATGACTCCTCATCCGTCCTGACTCTGCAGGTGAGAGGCTGTTCCTTTCACTCCTGATCCTTTAAGTCCCATTACTGGCTACAAGACTCTTTAAGACATAAAATGTCTCAGAAATTGAGTACAAAGTTTCTTGTTCCTTTGTTTGGTTTTAAGATAAATCATGTCTACAAGGATTATAAGTGTAATACTGCTTTTGTTGGAAGTTCTGATAAAGGTGCTGTAAAGAAAAAAAAAACAACTTTCATTACCAAAAAGCTTTGCCTTCCTCAGTGCAGTCAAACTAATGCAATGAAATTCCCTGCCCCAATATCAATAATACATGTTCAAAGCAAACATGGAACTGTGTATTCAGAATTTTATTAAAATACATAAATAAACACGATTGTATCCTTAGGTACAAAACAACTATTTAGCATCCCATCTCAGAACTGATCTTTGGAGGTATTAATGGCCATATGAAATTTCTCTGCCAGCTCCTAGTATGTACCTTCTCCTTCCATTAATGTATCAAGGAAATTTATTATTAATCCAATCAGTCTGATGATCCTCTCCTTCACACCTGAGAAAAACATTATAAAGAAGAGTGGCTAAGACAGGAGTCCCCATACATTGGGAGACTTTGGTTTAATTAGGTTTTTTCCTTTGGTAAGGATTACTGTTCTATTTATTTATTTATATATTTACTTAACATAAATTCACAAATTAATTTAGTCACTGTGTTATCAGCCCTATGTGTTAATGACTTGAGTTTCAATTACTAGAATAGCTCCAGAGACCAAATCTAAACGACTGGATTAGTCAGAGCACAAATCCGCACACGTACGGATTTTTTAATAGCTTTCATACCTAGATGGCCCCTGGCTGCTGAAGAGACTGTGATAGTTTTGGCATCTGTGTGCAGGCATGAGCTGCCTGTGGGGATGAGCACAGACACACCCCAGAATGGCCTCGGGTCATGCAAATATGCCCAGAAATGAGAATAAATCAGAAATGCCTGCATTTCACCTCAGCTCTGGTGCAGCTCTTTGCTGTATTGTGCCTCCCCTGTGACAGGAGCAGCCCACGCTGGAGCTGCCCAGAGGAGAGACCCTGAGGATGCTGCCTTGGGCTTGGTGACAAGCTGAGACTGTCACCTCACCCAGAGCTGCATGGGCACATTTACACTGGGAAATGGCTGCTCTAGAGCATTCCCCACTCTGCTCTTTCTCCCCTGCTGAAGTTGGGGAACAACAATCAGAATTAGCAAATCCTGTGCTATTTGCTTACTGACAGCTTCTTACTTCCAATTCTTAATGAATATGATATTATTCATCATCTGTATTTGATGTCAAATGTGCTGCAGAGTAACCCAGGGACAGCAGAAGGAATGAGCGCACTTTGGAGACACACAGCTACTTATTAAAATACTTTTAGACATTCATATCATGAGAAAAGCAATGAGCCTCCCTCAATACTTTCTGAAACCTAATGCAATGCAGATGTGCACCAGCTACTTCTGTGATAATCATGGTTTGAATGTGCACAGGCAATTAGCTAACAGAACAAAATCTTGCATGAGAGCCTTAAGAAAACATCATAGTACACTATCAAATATACCTGGCTAGGTAATTACAGTGTTGTGCAGTAGCTTTAGAATTCAGAGACACTAAATCAACTGCTAACAATGCACACAGTTCCATTTGGTGCTGCATGGCTTTTTGTCCGACTGAAGAACTGAGCAGAGCTGGATTTCCCAAGGACTGGCTGTGTCTGTGACAAGATGCAGCTAGAGCTGACTGAGCCCCTTCTCGTGCTGGGACAGCAGCAGCTGGAAAAGCTGCGAGGCCAGTCTGAGGTGCATGATGGATCAGCCACACAGCTTTACTTCCATTTATTTATTTCAGCTGCTAAATTTCTCAATCTGCATTTTCATGAGCTTTCAGCAGAATCATTGAATCCAAATGGAAATAATCTATCTGGCTAACAAAGGTGCACCAACCAGCTAATTGTATCATCTAATGGAAATTCAAATGAACAGGAAACAGCTTTGAGCTACAGCACAATTCCAGGTGCAGGAGTGAAGGCAGGGAACGCAGTTGCAGCTGAGGATCTGCTGCAGGAGCATGTAGGCAGTCAGAACCAGCAGCAGGCAACACACTAATCCCCCAGAATAACTCCTGGCGCATTAGTTTCCCTGTAATATTTTGTTAACAAATAACAACATTTTCAGTAATACTGTAGAAAAAAAATAAAAGCTCATGTAGATAATGCAATGTAGTTAAATAATCTGCTTTTGACAATGGTAATTAAAGGGTGATATTCCTGTTTTCAAAAAACACATTCTATTAATAGATCTATTTTGCAATAATTGGGTTTTTTCTTCTCCAGAAAAATGATTTTCAGCTGTAAAAAAATTAAGCAGATTCATGGAGTCTGAAAAGGTCAAAGAGACCTGAATCTGAATGCTCTTATTTTTTATACTGTTGACCTACAGGGTTAAGATAAAAGTCAGTCACCATGATGATATTCATAGATGACTTTTTAAAGGTAACTTTGTTCATAGTGACAGAAAGATACAGTAGTTTGAATACAAACTCCAGGAGTGAAGAATGAGGACAAATACCTCCCTGAGGAAAGCAGGCCTCATCCAAGGTCCATTGAATTAATTAGCATCAACATTAGCTTTGCCTAAGGGGCTAAAGCCTCACCTTTTTATCTCTCTCTTTTTTTATTTTTTGTTGCTGTTGACGGAGCTGCATATCACAATATGTAGACTGGCATACAAAACCACACTTAATCATCTTTGTTAGCTAACCCATTTATCTATCCATCACTAACAAAGAAATTACATTCGTAATGGTGTATTTTCACGTTTGAATTGACTGACTTCAATTCAGCTGTTACCACTCCTAAGGCAAATAATAAAAACTGCCCTGCAGCAATCAGAATTAGGGAGATATTCATAGATTTACTTTGCTATTAGAAGAAATGTTTTCCTTTCAGCAATTTAAATCTAACAAATTTAACCCATGTGTAGCCAACTATGTGGTAGTTTATGGGCATGAATATTTAGCAGTTGCAACATCCTCTGTTAAATTTAAGATTTACAGCCCTTTTTCTTCAAGAAGACTGACAATGGTGGCAAGCTGGAGGAATGCAGGAACAGTAAGACTGTGTTCTTCTACTCCAAATTCGAAATTATTTGCTAGTGCTTAAAATGGTGTCAGTTACAAGCCCCAAGGCTTTGTTGTAGGACAAACATTTCTTCATTCAGTGACTAGGATATGTCAGTATTTTGCAGGTCATAAGCCAACAGCTCCTGCAGAGAAAGGACGCTGCCATTTTAGTCCCCTGTGCTGGTCAATTTTGTTCTCCTGTGTGTCCTTGTTGGATGGCTGGTCAGTACCCACTTTGCAAAACAGGGATTCATTTGAACAAAGAATTGTACAAATTTAGATACTACCATAATCTGATTGTTGAGCCTCACTGTTGACTGCTCTAGTCAAGAGGTAGAAGAAACTACAGCAGCTGGTACCTGGAAGTCCCTCTACTATTCTTGCTACAACAGTTCAAAACTTTATAGAAGTTCCTTTAATCTCCTACAGGAAAAAGTATTGTCCTCCTTTTAAAGGAAAAACCCTAGAATTGAATAAATTACATCTTTTACTTCAAACAAGAATATCAGAGTTAAGGCTGAAACTTTTAATTCTCTCTGCATTAACTGTAGATACTTAGCTTTCTTATCTTTCATTTTGGGAGGAAAATGGGATTGTTACAGTATTACTGCAGTCCACGTCTAAGTTTTTATATTTTATTTATTGCTTATTTAACATGTCAGGTGTTTTGCACAACTGCAAGACTAAAAAGCAATTTGTTGGCTACAACATCCTACAGACCATGATTTCTGTGAAATTCCTGTATTATTGTGACAGGGTATAATGTAGCATAGATTCAACATTAGGGGACACAAAAAATGAAATTCTGTGCTGTTTCAGTGCTGGAGTTCCTGACTGAAATTTTCAAAGGTAGTAATACCTCAGTAAGGGGAAGGTGACCACCAAGACTTTGTATAAGCAGGATCTGCTGACTGGTGTCTCAGAGAAATCACATGCATCCTTCTCACAGCTTTGAGAAAGGCTGCTTACAGGGAGCACTTTTCCTGCTGGACTCAAATATTCTCACTTAATTGTTTCTTAAAGGGAAAGTGAATAAGGAGCACCTTGAAGGGATTGATGACAGTGTTCAGCACATTTGTGGGACAGCTCATTAGTTACCATAAAAAGGGCCTGTCACAAAGTACATTAAAGAAACCTAGGAGGGCACATTCTTGATAAATTTTAGATCCCAACTCAAAGGCACCACACCAGCTTAGTAACAATGGGTGAACCCAGTATGGAACACTTCAGAAGGATTTACAGGAATAAGGTGTTCAACCATGTATCAGGGATGATCAATGAGGAAGAAGAGACATACTTCTCTACTGATGTTACAGACCAGATAGACGAGACTGCACAATAATGTAAAAATAAAATCAACCTTCTAAGTTAGAAGGTGATAGCTTTTTGTAACAGGCACCCCTGCTATCACTGCCTCTTTTTCATGATTTTTCTTTTGATACACGGTAGTCTTCTACACCATCTAAAAAATAAGTCTGAGTCTGGTTACTAGATCTAGCTCGACAAACGACCCAGTTTCTCCACTTGACATTTCTAATGATGAATAATTTTTTTTTCTCTTATCATTAGTAGTCCACAAGAAGAATTCAGTTAATCTTAAGAATTTTATTCCTGTCAGAATTTAGTGATACAGCGACACTGAGAACGAGACCACATTAGACATAATTCTTACTAGGGAATGGAAAAGTACCTAATCTTTGTGGCTGTACTCTGTGTCTACCTAGCACTTTCACATATGTGAAATCAGAACACTAAAAGCCTGAATGACACATTGCATGCAGTGCGAAAAGATGTTAAACAGTACCAAGAACAGTTCTGAAATCTAAACAGACATTTTTCATTATGAAGTAGTTACTCATAATTAAACTTGTGATGCTGACACTAAGTCTTGCCTAATCATCTCCATTTATATGTCTTAGTAAAGCGAGAGGCACCGGAAAACTGCAATCCTGGAGTGCTTTCCCTCTGTAGTTGGGTTTCCTGGCACAAGGCACTTCTACCTCTCGTCTACTCTGTCAAACTGATTGTTACAACTCCTATTTCTTCCAAGATATTTACATTCCCATCAGCCCTCACTTCTCTGTCAAGAACGGCAAAATGTCATACCTGGAGATAGTTCAATGGAGCTGAAGTAAAGCAGGCCTGCATGCTCTACCAATCAATCTCCATGTATAAGTTGCTTCATGCTATTAAGAAGCCTTTCCCCCAGAATTAATTTGTCCCTAGTCTGATAGGCCTGACAATTCTGAACTATGTGTTACCTCCTCTGTGTAAAAAAATCTATCAAAACCAACTAAGAATTACATGTTGGACTCTTATTAATCCTCTTCTGAGTTGGTGATGCCAAAAGTAAGTGCTTTTAGGAGAATTGAAATACAGGGTTTGAAGTCTGCAGGGTGGATTGGGAACAAACAAGAGGGCGTGGTGTTATACTGCAACAATTGTGATTAGTGTGATGTAGTTTGTTGCACCCAAAGGCAGAGGCTTACAAGGTACGAGAATATCTGATCTAGAATTTTCTTGTGACTGTCACAAAAGAAACAACAGTAAGCTTCAAAGTCAGAAGCTACAGACAGGTGGAAGTTTATCCGTGGCTAATCCACTCACTTAAACTTAGCACTAGTGAGAATCACAGATGAATTTATCCCTCAAGGTTGTTGTGTCCTTCTGAAATAGGGTTGAACATCATCACTGCTATTTTCCTGTGTTATGGACAAATTTCAGCAGTGACATTGTTTTAGGTTTTGTGTGCCAATCTTGAACTAACTCAAGCATACAGGGAAAAATACTCAGGACTTCGTGAAAATCAGCTTCCTCGTATTGTTTCAATTGCCAGCCCCAAATCTCCAGCCTCTCTTGACTATGACACATACAAACTTCATGCAGTCTACAATTTAGCTGCAATATCACTTGTTTGATTATGCTTTTTGGGGTTTGATTATACTTTTTGGTGGAAATAATGGTGGAATACAATGGGAAGGCTTCACCCTCCCTCCCTCACCACTGAGCTCCTTTAAGGCAAAGGATATTTTTAACAGTGCTACATCAGAGACATTTTACATTAGAAAAGAGTGGAGTGATCACTATCAGCATAACTTAATGGTTTCATCTGAAAATGGTTTTTCAGAACTGATTTTATCCACCTGCAGTTAACTTAACATTGCACAATAACCAACATATAGAGAGCAAATATTCATCACAAGTGGGTTTTGGTAACAAAATTAACAGAAGGAAAAGCATGCTTTAACATTACACAAAATTGTGTTGTATTGCTGCCATATACTACACTGATTAAAACTATTACAAATTCCTTGTTGGCCTTGTGAAACATTCTATTCCAAGGATTTATATGTACTTTTTACTCATTTGTTTACAAATTATCCATATTGTATGTTTACATGCCTCAGGATGATAACAACCTACTTAGTGTTTAAATACAGAAATGCACAGGCATAACATGGATAAGCCCACTAAACTAATTAGATCAAATGGAATGTAAAAATAAATAATAATATCTGGACTGTAAGCTCTTTGTCACCAGTATTTTTTTTACAGTAGGTTAAAAATCTTTGATGTAAAACCATGCAATAAGCTTATGAAAAAAATAAACTATAGAAATCAAACCCTGTTCCTCTCATGATCTTCAATACTGCTACCAATGAAACCCCCAGGCCCCCAAAACTAGGCAGGGAGAAAGAAGAGTGAAAAAATCCAAATTCTTAATTTTGAAGGACAGTTGATATGAAAAGCACACATAAATATAATTCAGTTTTATTGATTATTGTGGAACAATCTTCAGCTCCTCCAATGTTGTGACTGTACTAACAAAGCAGAAAAAAACATATATATATATATTTATATTTGTAGTCTATGAAGACCTGATCCAAAATTCCAATAGAATTTAAAAAATTCTGACACCCCTTACCCAGTTGCTCCATTAAGGTGTAGAAAAATAAACCTACAGATCCTTTTCCCTCTGTTCCTCTCTGCTCTTTGAGCACTGGTCTGTGTGAAAGTGGGGATATCACAAGTTTAACAGCCCATGCCCCATCGTTCTTGACAGAACACCAAGCAAGGACATTAATTCTAATTAATCACTGTCACAAGCTGGCCGTGTCTCAGGACATCCTATTTAAGGTCAGAAAATGAAGTCTGTAATTCCATACCAGAAATGTTAGAGAAGAGGTGAAAAATGTGATTTTTCTTTGAAGATTAGCAGGTGCTGTTCCTCTTTCAGAAGTTTTGGTAAAGCATTTCCATGTACTGACTTATTTCAAACATCTGCTGCTATATGGCTGTCCTTTGCAGTAACAACAGATCTGTAAAATACTTTTATCAATGTAAAGAGCATTAGTTTACTTCTTTATTTGCCTTTTTAATTCCTTTTTGCTTAACCTTGTGATTAAACATTACTATGGTGAGAATTATGAAAGAGAAAATCAAAATTGTTTTAAAGCATGGCTCAATTTTAGAGATAAATGTCAAAATTAACAGCTAGCTAGGGTGATAGAAAGCTCAGAATTCTCAGACTTCTAAGGTTGGATGCTGACCAAAGGTAACTTGCTGACCTAAGGCTTAACCAAGCATCACAGACGGTTGGTATTCATCTGAATCATCAGCCACTGATCCATTTAAGAAGAAATAGATAAAATTAATGGGTTTCATAGCTTGATCTGTTTTGGCAAATCATATGTTTTAGATAATGTAAAGTTAACTTCCTCTGCTTTGACTGCATGCAATGTTAATGGAAAAATTACTCTGAAAACCAAAATCATAGATGTCTTTGGAAGAAACTTAAATATTTTAACATCACTAAATATTTTAACATCATTAAGAATAGCTTGAGAGGAACTTTAGAAACGATTTAATTCCAACTGCCCTGCCATGGGCAGGAACACTTTCCACTAGACCAGGTTGATCAGAGCCACATCGAGTCTGGCCTTGAACACTTCCAGGGCTGGGGCAGCCACAAGTGTTATAAAATTGATCAGATTCACATAGGCATGTGTGTAGGATCTGAATGATATAGCAGAATCCTAAAATAGCTTTTTCTGTTGTTATTCACTGAAATTGGTATGGGTTTGATCAGCTTCCAAGAGCAGAGTTTGCTTCTTTATCTCAGGTTATTGGACATGAAACCAAAATGTAGACTCTTTTAGGAGATCAAAAAAGAAAACAGGTTCCTGGAACCTGTAAGATTTCTCCCATTTATCAGTCATAAAAAACCAGCATAATTCTGTATTTTCATCTGTGTAATTCAGAATCTCCTTTTGCCCTTTCTGAATGAGTTGTTACATGGCTGCAACTCAACTTTGAGATGTTTAATGAAAGATAAATTTTGGCCTTGAAGTTCTGCAAGAATATTCAACTGCATCCACCTCCCTATCTGTCTGCTGGTCTATAACAACTGAATCAACTCCAACAGTCTTCAGCTCAGTCTTACTCTCCCAGTCTTTGACATCAGTTCTAGCTCTACTTTTCCTCTGCTTTGCAAGAAGCAAAAGCAGTACTACACATTACTCAAAGGATGGGAAGTCCAAAAGAAAAAGCTAAATAAAGAGGAACATAGAAAAGGTTCACGTGAAAATGTAATAAATATGCAAGAGGTCAGTTGTCAGAAAGATCCTTTCCTGCATTAGGAAAACGTATTCCAAGCATTTCAGCTGAAGAATATATCCATCCCATGAGAGCTTGCTTCAACATTCCTACATATTCAGGAATGATAAAATTCTGTAGTTTTGAAATTATTCTGCCAAGAAGTGAGTGAAAACTTGGCTACATCTAATTTGGTCTTGAAAGCTCTCTCATGTATAGCATACCTTCTCGGAAAATGCTTGAATAGAGTTGCAAAATGGAATAGGAGCAAGCATCCACATTTTCCTTATATTTGCATACAGATGGCAGTTTTTCAAAGATTAAATTATAAACTGCTAGTACACTGTCAAAGTTCAAGCAATCTGTGTTTAGTACAAACATTTCTAATAGAGTTACATTGCTGTATTGAAAATAATTAAGTAGACAATGGACCATTTCTCATCCATTTATTAATGCTGTACCCGTACTGGGAGGGGTATTTCACAGCCTGCGCACTCTATTTTTTTGGGGTTTGTTTTGATGGTTTTACCACTGTTTCCATGGAACCACTGCTCATGGAGCATGGATGCCCATAGAGAAACCATACAAAAAATTCCTTTTTAAATGAAATGTCATTCTCCTCTCAAATTTAAATCAGAATTAAATTGTTTATCAAAGTCACAAAGCTGCTTCTCCTATGATTTTTAGCTATCAGTAATACCCTGAAGCCTACAAAACACTATTTCACGTACTGTTGCAATCAAGCAATCTGTACTTGTTCTAACAGGTACAGTAGACTTTTGTGCCAAATTTCTGCAGTGTCTGTGTCATCTCCCATGTGTTCAGAGTTTTTTGACAAAGAAAATGTAACAAGAATTTTTTTCTTAGAAGATTTGCTCGAAGAGTTTCAAATAATCAGTTTTTTTTCTTGTGTTGTCAGAACAGTCCCTGCATCTGCTGCATAAAGCAGAAAAAGTCTTATGGCAGTTATTGAGATCTGCACTGATCCATGCAAAAATCATTACTCATCCTAGAAAGTATAAACCCATCTCTTAAGAGATCATGATCAATGCTATAGTGGTGTGTGTATGTATAGCTGGACTTGCTACAATGCATAATCTAAAGACTTTGCAGATCATATTGACTGAAAAGTTACAATGAGAATATGTATAACAAAGAGTATTTTCAGAAACTACCTAAATTTTGCCATTCTGCATCTCACCAACAATTTAGTTCAACTTGATGTGAAGCTTGTAACTAAATTAACTCTATGCTTGAAAAGTCTACCAGAATATATAGTACTTCAGAATACAGGTCTTGAAAAACATTATTTTCTTTTTTGTTGAAATGAAAAATGGCCAAGAGTACAGATTTTAAAAAATTTAAAAGTCATTCCAGGGCAATAATGATTTACAGTATTTAATCTTTTTTGGTTTTCTGGGGATTTTGTTTTGTTTTGTTTTGTTTTTAATTTTAATTGGTTGGGTTTGGGTTTTTTGGGGTTTTTTTCTGTTTTTTGGGGGTTTTTTTCTTCTTTTTTGGTTTTGTTTTGTTTTGTTTTGTTTTGTCTCACACTCGTCATGTTTTTCAACTTCTGAGCTCTGTGTCCCAAGACAAAGTCTGCGGGAGGAACTTTCACCTCTAACTGTAGGAATCTTTAACGATCATCTTTTTAAATTTAGTTGTTTTTCCTGAGTTCAACAAGGTCCTGTTTATCTTGCAAATTCCACAATATGGCTTTGAAGCCCTGCCCAGCATTTTTTGCAGCAGCTCAGCCAAAGCACAAGCTCATCAAATCTGCTGGTGGCTGGAGATCTTCCACTGCAAGCACATCTGTTGCTGCGCCTAGCACTGGCTAAAACTTCCAAAAGGACTCTGGTCAAAGTGTCTTCCAGAAGACATTTCATAGAATCATTTAGGTTGGAAAAGCCCATTGAGTCCAGCCATTAGCCCAGCACTGCCAAGCTGACCATTAAAGCCCTCTCAAGACTCCTGGGCTGCAGTGATCCACACTGGTGAAGTCTGCTATCCTGAGGGACATCAGCCAGACAAAGAGTCAAGGCAGCACCCTGAATTTCAGGGAAGCCAAGCTCTTGGATGAGTAAAGTCAAGAGGAGACCCTGGGAGACTGCCTCAGGGAGAAGGAGCAGAACTGAGCTGGCAGATCTTTAATGATACTTTCCATAGAGCACAAGAAATCATGCAAGGATGGCAAGAATCTAAAGGGCAAGAAGCAAATTCACAGGCAGTGGAAGCAGGGCCAGGTATCCTGAAAAGAGCAGAGGGATGTGTTTGGTTGTGTAAGGATGGGGTGAGGAAGGCCAAGGCACAGCTGGAGCCATCGGTCAGTGGCTCAGTGTCCAGATGGACACTGACAGTGGTGACCCTCAGGAGTCTTTATTGGGAGCAGTGCTGTTTAATGTCTTCATCAGTGACATAGGGCAGGGGATTGAGTACAGCCTCAGAAATATGGGCAACATCCCATTCCGCCTCTGCTCACTCTCAGGCAGAGTGTAGGCAGGTACCTCCAAGCTCGTTTAGAAATTCTCAATCACCATGAGTTTAGCAAAGTGTCTCCCTTTTTTCAATCCAGATACCAGTTGCACTGCCTGGCTTTCCTTCTGTGCGGGCATTAAACAGACAAAATGCTAAGTGACATTGTGGTATCATGATTAAGATGCAAGATTTCTAATGCTATGACTTTGCTTTCAGCTAATATATGGATTTTCGTATAAAAATCTATTATTTATCTTTGTGGGACAGTATTTCCCATCAAGTGATCTTTTCCAAGTAAATAGAAACTTGCTTTTGGATTATCCTTTTGAAAGACCTGTTCACTGTGGCAAGAGTTTGAATTGACCCTGCTGCTGATGTCAGAGAGAGGTTATATGTAGCTAAAAGGACAGCACAGCCAAGATATTAATTCAGGATTTACTATAGATATTTGGGTTTAAAATTAAAATTATAAATGCATATTCATACAGCTTGATCTTTCACATATATATATTCACATAACCTTGTTTACAAGGAAGTGTGAGAACATTTATGATGGATTTAGAAAACTAAGAAAATGCTTAAATTATTTCAAATCAAAGGGATATGAGAAGCATATTTTAACACTGAATTGAATATCAAATAGAAATTATGGAAGACAGTTAGACTTCATAGCTGACTATCCATGCATTCCTGTTTCAGACTAACAGGATAAATTGCTGCATACACTCCCTTCCCCAAGGTAAAAACCCTGCTTTACAGTTTCCATATAACCCTTGGCTATATTTTGACTACTATACTATTATTATAATAAATAACAGCAAAACAGAGAAGAAGTAATAAAAACAACAACCAAAAAAAAATCTCCTAATAGAGCCATTTATTGACTTCATTAATAGCCTAAAGGCTTAAAGGTTTTATATTACAAACCGTGCAGCACTGAGACATCTACACATATTCTAATTAACAGCAATCACACACACTAATAGTATAACCTACTGCTTAAGTAAATGAACATCCTTGCACCCTGCTGCCATGAAGGGGCTGATAGGCATGCGCTTTATTGACAAAGTAAGCTAATTTACAGAGTGATTGTCCAAGAGGGAGCTGCTGTTTATTTGTAGAGTTTTTCCCACTGAACTCACAGGGCAAACAACACACTTAAATTGTTAATTAAAATATCAACTGCTACATGTAAATACTATGGTCTCTGCAAGTACACTGACACATGTTTACTTATTTAGAAAGAAATAGTCTCAGCAATTTTTTGTTTTAAAGAAACGCTGTAAATCAAAATGCTACTGCAGAGAAAGGAAGGGACGCTCCTCTCTTTGTTTCTCCAGCAATCACTGTCAGTGGTTACACATCTCAAAGAGCCCACAGACTTACAGACCCATACAGGGTTTAATACCACTTCACAGCTTGTTTGGAGATACCTTTCTGAAAATATAATGAGCCAGGCTGCTCCTGGCACAAGAGAAATCTGAATCTAGAGGCACGATGGAATCAACTTTTGTGGAGTTTTCAACGCACAAGCCCAAGGCCCTCTTGAGTCTACATTGTCTGAGTACTGACCTTTTTCTCCCAGACTTAATAGGTCATTGAACAAGAAATGTCAAATAATATTTTTATGGTCAAAGCATCAAAAACTTCTCTTTCTGTAAAGAATGCAAGGCCGTGTTTTGGGAATCACATTTTAGGAAAGAAGCTGGTTTGAAGAACAAAAACATCGCACAGCCAAATATTAGAAATTTATCGATGAAATATCAAGCGAGCACACGCTACTCTCAAATGTTACAGCATGTGCTTCTCTCACGTGTTTTTGCTGAAGCTCGTATTTAGTTTTAAAACTGCATACTTGAATACCGATTTAAACTTGTGTCCTTCCCTGTTTTCTGACAGATGTTTCCAGTTATAGACTGCTGTTCACTTCTCCAGAGAGACCTGAACCAGCCAGGAGCACTGAGAACAATGCCAGCCTCCTCTTCCTAGGGCTCACTTCCTCAATTTAA
>VRYO01000617.1:2475577-2552517 GCA_009812075.1 Sialia sialis | reverse complement strand
AAAAAAAAAAAAAAAAAAGAAACAAAATGTTGTGTCTTTCTGTGAACATTTGCTGGTCAAAATAATTTGAAGAAATATTTCAGGGCAACGAAAACATAGCTGTGGAAAAAAAAACCAAATATTGTTCTAAAACCTGCTATCTAAAACTAGCAATTACATTACTGTTATTCAGGGAGACAATGTTTTTTTCTCCCATATTACATTAATGCCAATAAAATAATAAAATGTGGAGCTTTTATAGAGATTTTTCATCAACACTTATTTGTCACTTTAGAGCAAGTCTTGTTTTCTCTGTGCACTTTAATTGGTAAGAGCATGAAAGACTAATCTCACTTCATGTTGCTGCAACAAATTATAAGCTGAGGTGGTATTTCCCAAAAAAGGCTTTTAATATTGCTTTTGTGCCAATCCATCAGTCCAACCTTCTTAGACTTCTAGAAAAGTGTAAAGCCTGTAAATCTGCATCTCTAAATTGTAGATTACACAAGCCAAAGGGGGCACTATGAAGAGCCTTAGATTAAATTTTGTTTTGCCTCATAAGCAGTGTGTATCTGTAGAGAAGGAAAATAAGTATGCTACCCATAAGTGGGGATGCATAAAAATATTAACCACCATTTTACTGACATTTGAGTAAAATACTAGAAGAGAAGAATGCTGAAAATTATTAAAAAACCATAAAGCAGTAAAAAAACCCAACCAAACAAAAAAAATCAATAAGGCAATCTTCTCAAATTTTGTGTACTCCTAAGAAAGTAATTTGCAGTCATTTTACTCGATGCTTTGAAAATGCCAGGTCTGGACTCAGGGGCAGCCAGAAAGAATGTCTGGAATTATTAAGAAACAAATTTGGAATGAACCCTAAAAGCATCTGAAGTGCAAATCCATGATGGATCTTTCTCAGATACCAATCCCCATCTTAAATAAGATACTTAGAATGTGTGCCACAGATTTCATGGGAGAAAAGATGAAGTGACTGAAAGTTTTCATCTTGAAATAGATGACCTAAGGGAAATATGAAACAGGTCTACAAAATCATGCACAGTAAACAGAACATAAAAAAAGGTTATTCACCATTTCTCATGAAATAGGAACTAGGAGAATGGCAAAGAAATGCTCACACAGCAAGCTTAAAATGGTAAAACATGCAATTCATATTTGAAATTGTAAAGGGAACTGCCACGGAATGTCATGGGGGACAAAATAAAAGTGGGTTTAAAAAAGTGCTTCTGTGACTTCATGATATATTGATAGCTATCAAACTTATGGTGTGAATTCAAATTCCACCTCTGGAAGCCACAGATTACCAGAAACCAGGGAAGTATAACACACAAAGCATCATTTCCTCCTCAATCTTGTTTCCCCAGGCATTTGCTTCCATCCACCCACTGCTGGGAGAGTGGCTACAGAGCAAACGGAACCTTTCGTCTGAATCACTGCTGCCATTCTTACCTTCCTATGTAATTACATCTCAACACACCCATTTAATTATTTTGTGACTGTTTGAACGGTCTAGGGCCTGGTATGTGATGCATTTGCAAATGAGCTCTGAAAGATGTCATTTAGCAGGGGGTGTTGTAAACAAACTTTTGCAAATTTTCATCTAATACTGTTAACTTTTGGAGAAGGGAAAGTATGGATTTAAGAAGCAGCACTTGGTTTAAGCTGTCACATTTACAGCTCTGTGAATTATTTCCATTCAGATTATGTACTTCTACATAATCTAACTTGGAAAGAAAAAAATAAGACCACAGCTGTATCTGGATAGGTTTGAGATTTAATAAAAGTTATTGCTCTAACTATGAAATACAGATTCAATTCAAGAGCTTCAATTTGCATGTAGTAACTAGTTTGAACTGTAATAGAATGCAGCTTTTGTATGTAATAAATTTCATGTTGATACATGAAGCAACTGCTGCATCTCAGACACTGTTTTCCCCATAGACTAGAAAGTCTTTTGGGGGCATGCTCGATTTCCTAGTTCTTCAGTACTTAACAAATCAAGTGAACTCTATTTTGAAGACTTTTGCATGAGTAATGAAGAGTGACATCTGAATTACAAATAGGTCTGCATTGTAATTGAACCACTGTGCAGACAGAAGTGGAGTTCCAAGATTTGCACACTTAAGGAAAAGAAAAGGAAGTACTTTTTTTAATCACAAACTTTATTAATCACTTGTCACACATGCAACCATTGCAGCTATTAATCACTCACAATACAAGAGCACTCCTGTTAGTTTGCTAGCCCAAGTATAAATTATCATGTCAAAGATTAACCCATTTTCTTTCATTAATACTTTGTTTTATTTCCTTCCACTCTCCATTTTCTCTTGCAGAAAAGGCCTGAATTTGGACAACTGGAGTCTGAATGATTAATCATAGTGACAGAGGGTTGACCACAGGGTCAACAAACAATGAATAAAAACATAAGACACGGGTTCATTCCAGGTTATACTCATGTTTCATTTCAGAAGTGAGAGAACAGCAGGCTCTTTTCTTCAGAAATTACTGTCTAATAGTCAGAAGGCAACCTTAGCACAATGCCTGTGCTGTTACTTCCCCACCAAAAACCCAGAGCCATTTGTTATTAGAGTTGCTGTGTAGGCCACCCAGTCTGGTGGAACAACACACTTCAGCAATTTCAGAGCACAGCTAAATGCTGACGTCTCCGGGGCTTTGACTACTGCAAACAAAGCCAGCAATCAAGCCACAGAAGCTTTCCCTGAAGTGTGATATAGGATCATAAATATAGCATGATGGCTATTAAGCTCATAAGTTGCAGTCGGAAGATCTTAGAATCAAAAGTCCTCAGGGTTGTACTGATAAAAATAAAAGAACTGTGAAAGAAAACAAAATGTGCGGAATTGGACATTACTGATTGAGGAATTGAGAGCCTTATGATAACTTCTAACAATTCTTAGGGAAAAATATGGATGTAAGTTGCTCTGCAATTATAAAATTATTAGTTTTTATATTTAAGTGAAAGCCTTTTTTAGTACAGTTGCTACTGAGACCAACCAAAAGCAGAATAGAGTCCAGTTCTTGTAAAAAGCAAACAACAAAAACGTAATGAAACTATTCCCTCTGTGAAGTTTACAAGGAAGTCTTCATTTTGATGATTGTGAGAGAGTTTTTTTTTTCTTGGACCAAGAGTCTAACAACAGTGATATTTTTCAACCCAGTGGAACAATTCCATCAAATGACTCAAAATCCCAGCAAGATTTCAAGGTCTATTTTGCAATAGTAAAGGTTCAAAGATGCTCAATCAAAACTCTCCAAAAGATGAAGCTCTGTAAAAAGCTCTTTAACAGCTTTTATAAAAAAGTATGGTGACATCTCACTTTTTTTTTTATGCTTGCAGAAACTAAATGTGAAGAATCAACAGAAACAGAAAAATCTTCAGGTGAAAGCCAAAAGAACAGGCAAACACTCAGAAAGGGGATACAGACTGCTTTGCTATGGCTTTCATATATAATCTACACTGTGATGAACAAAGTAGCTGCTTGAGACTTACTACAGCTGTAAGCAGGGGTCCTTTCTCTGAATGACTATTTTTTCAAAATACTTAACTCATTTGCATATCTAAGTTTTCAGAGCTTTCTTTAAAAAGTGAGGAGATGTTTACTCACACAGCTGTAATTTTTAAAATTTAAACTGATCTTCGTAGAAATTTTTAAAATCTTAAAAAATATGTGACTGGAAGCTTCAGCATGCAATATTTTTGTCTTTTTTCTTTATATTTGACTTGGCTCAAGATGTGGATAAAAAAAGATTCAAGGAGATAAACATCTCATTTTGTCAAAACCTTTTAGAAATAAACATACTGTAAATTTGGAAATCAGCAAAAATCCTTAATGCAACATTATGCTAAGCAGAATGTTGGCACAAACGTTTTTAATTTGACTTTATTTCTCTGATGCCATCATCCATGTCCAACTCTGCTGTGAAGACCAAAACTATATATCAAGTCTGTGAGTCTTTGAATGATAACTTCTTCCTGGATAGCATTTTGCAGCTCTAAATCTCAGAGCATAGCATTTCTACCTTAGGATATGGAAACTCAGGAGAAGAGGGTGCCCAAATAACAAAGTTAGGAACCGAATCAGAGAGCTGAATGTTCAAGTGCATTTTATCCAGCACAGACCCTTTTCCCAATGATACCAACCACAGACACCCTTGAACTGCAATTACAGTAATTTCACGATTATAAGCCTCACCTTTTTCATTGAAGAATCCAGCCTACCCCAGTAGTGTGGCTAATCATCAGGTGCAGCTTATCTATGGACAAATCTCAGTGAAATGCCAACCCGGAAGTGAGAGCTGGGCGGGGAAGGTGCCTAGGGCTGCCTTTAAAGCTTCTCTGGTCTATGAAAACTGTTTGCAACTTGAGCACCTGACACCAAACCCCGCTGGCAGTGATTCTGTTACTAATTTGTTACTTTGTCACACATGGATCCTCACTTTAAAAAAAAAAAAAAAAGAAAGGTGCAGCTTATTTTCAGGTGCGGCTTATATATGGACAGATCCCGTGGTCTACCCGGCTACCGGGAGGTGCGGCTTATAATCAGGTGTGGCTTTTAATTGTGAAATTATTGTATATTCACTCAACAGCATTCCCAGCAAGGCTGGTATGCAAGGAGTCCAATGGCATAGTTTATCCTGGGAGCAATGCTGACTATCATAAAACTACCAGCGTTCTACATATGCTTAAAGCAGTACATGGATTTCTTGGAACACATGAGTTTATAAAGCCCGTTCTTTTACATACTCACTGAAAACAGCAGCATTTCTTTAGAAGTTCCTGAGCATGTCAATATTTCCATTAAAACAAAACAAGCAGTCATACTGACACAACTCTACCAAGAGAAGTCAGCTGTAATATAAAACATTAATTTAAATATATTTGATTACATAACAATTCAACACACAAAACTATCTTACTGTGAATGTTTGCGTGACTGAACTTCATTTCAATCATCATTTTATTCTGAAGTGTTTTTCTAATCACTTCATTTTGCTTTGTTTCAGAACTCCTACAATTACCAGGAGTCTTTCCAAGAAAGCAATTTTTGCCAACCAGTTAAATGCAAGACTCAGGAAAGATCTCTGTATACAATCTGCCTGATCTACCTCGTCACCTGAGAGTATAAACAGGATTTACCTTGGTCTGTAGGCATTAACTCTGTGAGCTTTAAAATCCAACCTGTTCTCAGAGTGATTGCCTGCCCAACTACACTGCATTACACTGAGTTCCTCTGAAATGCTGAGACCCTGGCAGCTGTGCAAATAGGACTGTTTCAGGGTTCTGTGAAAGGTAGGATTGGTTGTTTGTTTATTTGTTTTCTTTTATTTTGTTGGGGTTTTATCATGGATAAAGCCAAAATTATTTCCCCCACGTTTCTGGTCACCAATATTGTCATGAAACTATTTTGCCTTGGTAAGAAGTGGCTACTTTAATTCCAGATAAAAATGCTTTTATTGTCAAAGCTCTCCTTCTAGAGAAAGTTAAATTTATAATTTAAGGAGAGAAAAAAAAAAAGTACTGGTAATTAAAACCTGCAAGTTTTAATCTGAAAATGTTTTGTGTTGCAGAGAGTTTTGTGTTTCATTTTCCCAGCAAAAAATACAGTGCAGTATACGAAGCCTTACTTCTGTAGTCATGGAAAACTCAAAACTTTACCTTTTGGACAAGTAGACCACTCCTTGGAAAATTTAACTTAGTTTTAATTAACTTTTTTTTAAGTAACAAAGAATTTTTCAGGTTCTTACTTTTACTACTTTTCTCAAAGAAATGTCTACTTTAAAATTCATTCCATGAAATGCAAGGCTGCATGTGCTGCATGATTGCTCTGAATTTAGTGTGTTTGATAACTTACTGAGATGAATGTTTCTGTGAAAAGCTGCAGTTCTTAAACACACATCCAATGTGCTTCTGTGTCACAGTTCAGCTTTTCCCTGGTTTAAAATAGAACTGTGCAGTTTTTAAGTGAATAAGAGATCATTATTACTCATTTGCTTAAACTGTTTTACACACCAGTTGATTGATGCATTTCATATCTTTTTTGACATAAATAGAGAGTTTGGACTCCAGATGAAGAAATGGTGCTCACAAGAAAACATCAGTATGAATTCAAGAAGAAATTCTGAATAGTTCTGAACAAGCTCCATATAAACATACTAACTGTGGTGAGATGAAATACATCAGACAAAAAATACATCTTCAACCCTTAAAAAGCTGTCTAGAAACTATTTTACCAAACAATTCATTATAATGTTCCTATATTCCATTGATCTCTATGTGATATGGAACTTACCTCATTTAGCAAGAGAGGGGATAGATAACTCTACATCAAACCACCTGCGAACACTGGAGCAGCCACTCAAGCTAAACAATGAAAATTAAACTAATTTTAGTTGCTTTCTGTGAGGTTACAAGGTGAAGCGTATGAGCTATAAAACAAAAGCTGCTCCCAGTGGGAGCTATACCTGCACATCAAAATGTGTTCAAGCCTGTTCAAATTAAAAACCTGAAGATTTACCTAGAAACACTAAAATAATCTTCAAGCCTTTTCTTGAAAATCAGCAGTGCTCCAGTGGGAGCATTGGTCTTTGGAAGACCTTCTGTCCCATATTAAGCCACAGGTGTAAGCAAAATTGAAGAGGTTTCCTCAGGAGAGGCAGATACATTATAATACACAGGATGACATTAGTAATTCAGACAACAGCTAAAAATCCTAATTTATTCAGGAAATGACATTTTATTTACCGTGTCTCTACAATTTGAAAATTTACAGAAGACACATCAATACAAATTTCTTGCTAAGAGAAGGTATAAGCATCTGACACGGGTGGCTGCTGCCAACAAACCACTTCCAGTATTCACACAGGGCTCTGCAAGCAGCAGCATGTTTGCAAACAAGAGGGAAGTCCTCTGTAATGAAATGCCCATTCATTTTTCATGTTACACTCTTCTGCCCATTCTTTCCTTCTCTCATGTATCATGCTTTTAACAACTCAAGTTTTTTGCCACTGCTCCATTAGCTTGGTATTCTTTTTCAAACTGTTGTCAACTTAATATTTTTCAACAGTGGACAACCTGCATGTAATGTGCTGTACCTGGGGAAATATTGCTCGCCGGATTCCTACAGAGATTACATGGTAATAATTCTGCAGTATATTACAGAACTATTAGAAATTCTGAATGAAATACAATGAAAAGAATAAATTTGTCTTTTAACTGTTCTCCTGAATCAAGCCTGTGAGAAAATGACAACAAATTTTCACTGAAAAATCTGGCTAAATCAAAAGAAAGATATATTGTGAGATCATTTCAATTCATCATAAAAAGCTTGAAAAATGCTAAAGATCTTCTAATACCTTAAAAATATTGAGGAGATTTTTGTTTTTCAACTTTTGATTCCACCATAATTTAACTATTTTATTATAAAGTAAAATTCAGAGAGGACAGAATGCTTTTTCATAGAAATAAAGACCTTGAATCTTAAAAGCACATTATTCTTTTTCTCCCCAAGAGTTTTGTTTCTTAATTTCAATATTAATAAATATTTCTCCTGTCCTATACTTTCCTAATCAACACAGATGATTGATTCTATACAGCAAGGAAGGGTGTGAGTACCAGGCGCCTCAGAGCAGAGCAAGACCAAGCTCCAGGGCGTGATCCAAACATTCCAAGCCCATGATGAGCAGTGCATACCCCTGGCTCTGCTCGTTCAAACCTTGCTTCTTTTGCCCAGTACAAAACCCTGTTTCCTTTTTTTCTTTCTCTTTACTGAATGACAAAAGGAAAATGGTTTTTAGAACTCCATCAGAGTCTCCTGTCAGCCCTGGATAGCTGGCAGTGCACTTCAGGGACACGGAGCAGAGGAGAGGCATCTGTGCCACTGCCTGAGCTTTCTGCTCCACTTCTGCTATTTTAATACCACAACTCATATCACACTCCAGCAGGGTGACCCAGCTGGGAGATTTCAAGTGATTTACAAGGAAAAGATCATCTTTATTTTGTGTAGTTTCTTTCTGAACTACACTGATTATGAGCCTTCTGGAAAAAGAGCTGATGGCAGTTTTTGCAATTTAGAAACTAACTAAAATAATAATAAGGCTAAAAATAATCTCTCAACTTTTTTTGAGAGAGTAGGAATACATGACCTAGACTGAGAGGCTGAGGGCAGAGAGCTGGTTTAGCCAGGAAAAGAGAAGGCTTTGGGAATAGTCAAGAGTCATCTGCCAGCCCCCATGGGGAGGTCACAGTGGACCCTGAGCCAGGCTCTGTTCAGAGCTGCACCATGAGACAGCAGCTATAAAATGAATCAGAGGAGCTTCCAGCAGGACACAATAACAGTGCTCACTGTGGGGATGAGAAAGCACTGCAGCAGATTTAATGGCAAGATTGTGGAATCCCAGTCCTGAGGGTATTGTCATCCTGACAGAGTCCCAAGCAGCCTGGTCTGAATTCAGCACTGACTTTGCTTTGAGCACAACATGGGACTAGAGGCCCCATGAGCGCTTTCCAGCCTGGGGGAATCCAAGGTTCCATCAGTTCTGGTATAATGGGAAACAACTGAACTTCTCCACACCTCAGAAAAACAAAACATGAAGAATTTTTAGTTTGCTTCTTATCAAAAATGCAGTCACTTTGTCTTGATCAAGAAGCAGCAGATGTGACACAGAGTTTGAAAGTTTCAACAGCTATTTTGAAATGTACTGGATTCTGTAGGAGGCAAGGCTTAAGATCAGATTTGGATGGAGCAGTTTGCCTGTTACCAGAACCTACCCCTTCGTTTAGAGCATCTTGGATTTCATTTTTCCTTAAGAAATACTTCTTCACCCATCTAATTGTATGAAAAAAAACTTGGTAAGGAAAGTAAAACTAATGGAATGACCTCTGCTGACTCCCACTTGTGGTTGGAGTCCTAATTAAGGGAACAGTACACAGAAACACACTATACCTTTCTCTCCCTATTTGAGCTCTGTTCATTTATAAGAAAAAAACACTTTTTTGTCATGCCTACACACATTGTAAAATATGGCTCCAAATATCTTACAAGCCCAACATAAGGAAGTGAACTGCTCTAACACTGAAGGATACTAAGAGACATACTACATTATAACGTGAAAAGAGAGCAGAGTTTCAGCTTCAAATGAAAGGAATCAAACCCATGACTGCTGGTGAGATGTGCATGCATGTCTGCAGGCACAACTGTGCTATTCTTTTCTCTATATAATAGTTAAAGAAATACAACTAAGTGTTGTGCTAAAGTCGCAGTTTCTGCTACTTCATCACGAGAGTGCTCTTCTAATGAACATCTGTTCTTCAGAGCCAGGGAATATAACCATATGACCCTGTCCTAGACTGAAGTGAAATATACTGGAACATGACAAGTGTTGCAATAATTTTTTTTTTTTTTTGCTATGAACAAATCCTCACTGAAGAAAAGTTATTCTACAGCAGGAGCACTGAGAATAAGAAGATGAGAATATGCAGAAAGGTATGAAGAAACTAGGCAGTGCTTCTCTTAAAAATAACCAATAAGTAATTTGTTTAAGAAAAAAGAAACAAAAAGCAGTATTGCTCAAAACTCTGTGTGTTAGAGGACCCTGCAGGAAACCTGCTGGAGCTGAGGACTGGCTGGTAGATAGGGCTGCAAGTTTAAGCACTTTAATACTGGGTTGTCAGAGGTGGAAAAGAAAGTATTATGTCACAATTTTCAGATGTCTAAATTTAGACAGTTTCTAAAGCTGTCAGTTATCACCCTGGTTTTTTGATGTAGCACGCTGGATTCTGCGTCCTCAGATGTATCTCTACCAGTTTTACATAAATGCTTTTAAACTAGAAGCTATCAGTGCATGAAGGACAGTGAATCCCACTGACTTCTAGTTACCTGGAAGTACAAGGCTGGGTAAGAATATATTTGGAACTTGCTCAAAATTCAGAGAGCAAGGAAGGAAGATGTAAGTGAAGTACATTTGTGTTCTCAAAGACACCACTGAGTCTCCCAGAGCAGGGAATTTTTACCTCTTGTAAATGCACTGCCCAACACTCCTGGATAAGAGCAGTCTCTGATGTCACTGTTAATGTAAGCCAAGCATTCAGACAGCTGTGCTAACAAGCACATTAAAAAATAATTTCCCAGACTTCTCACTGAAACGTGCAAGTCCCAAGGAGTAAAAATGATGCAATTTGTAATGCAGACCAGTAATTACAACTTCAGTGGTTTACCACTCTAATAAATACGAAGTGCTAAGCAGTGCTAATCTGGACTTACTCATTCAATTTCTCCCTTCACCCCAATCCACTGCAAACAAGTCTGAGATCAATACTAACAAAACTGTCTTTGTGCTATCAGCTTCAGTTCTGCTGACGTACTATTATATCTTAATTTTCCTGGACGTAAAATCCAACATAATTAGGCATACTCTGGAGAAATTGTTTCATTTACGTCCCTTACTGTCGTTAGTATTGAGATCATGGGTGGGGGAAAAGGGACAGTAACCTGCATAGCATTGCAGCAAACAATTTACCATGGTTGCCTTCTAGCAATGTCATTTATTATTGTTTGAGACAGATCAAGCCAGTTCCTACCAGTTAAAATACTTCAGCCAACCGAAAAATTATACTCTTTCAGGGCATTCAATAAAAAAAAAAAACAAAACCAAACAAACCAAAAATCAAAACCTCTTTCAATTCAATAAATTACTATGTGCATTTTCCATACTGAGAACTATGTATTCTTTCATGGAAATCACTTTAGTAAGCATTTATTATATAACACTAATCAGTAACTCTATTTTCTATTAATAACTCAAAAATAAAACAAAATTGATACTACAAAACCCACCAGTTGATATTATCCTTTTATTTTCTTGTGCTTATGGTTGTAAATAACACAATTCACATTTTCTGAAATGCTTTGTATTATATCAGAGCATTTGAAATAGTCCATTTGGAAAGCAGTAGCAAAAAGATTTTGATTTATGTCAGAGTGTCTGACCATTTTTCAGAAAAAAAATGATAGAATGCTTCTAGTAAACCTAATAAAAGACTATTATGAATGACTGGTAGAACAAAAAGCTTGTTTTTTGTGTTACAGTAAAAAGGCATTATTAACCTGACAGCAAAAGGTTTTAGTTCCTAATTTTTTCTATTATTTCTGACCCCTAGAAGAAGTGGCCCTTTGGTGGGGACAGCTGAAAAGCCTGAAGGCAAAACCATCTTTCTTCAGAGGCCAAAGGAAAGTTTGGCCATCTTCACAATGTAATTCTAAAAAAAAAATCAGAGAGCCCTCTTGACTAAAACATTTGACCCATTTTATTTTGATGCACATATATATATTATAAATATAAATATAAATATAAATATAAATATAAATAATGGAATATAGAATGTAGACTATAGAATATTATATCATATATCATATATCACATATCATCAGATATATTATATCTTATATCTTATATCTTATATCTTATATCTTATATCATCTTATATTTTATATTTTATGTTTTATATATTATAATATATTATATATTATGTATATATATTCAGCTTTTCTATATTCCTGTTCCTTCAAACACAAGCACAGGAAATACCATCAAGAATTTATTCCTGATGAATTCTGGTATGGTTTATGCACATGTGACCTGTAATAGATAGGCAATTCTTGGCCTGGATCAATCAGTCTTTCCATTTTATGGAAACAAGAAGTTTCCAGCACAGGTACAGGCTCAGGAGTGAGGTTAGAGATGTAAATAGCTTGCCTTTCTCAATCACCTCCAGTAAATTCCCTTGTGGCCCTCAAGACTCCCCCAGGCCAGCAGAGAAGAGAATTTTACATTCTTGCTTCATTTTTTTCTATAAAATGCAAATAAAACACTTGAACTTTCTTTGTATAAAGAAAGCTAAGTGTGTAAATATTTGAAACATGGAAACAAAACTCCTACGGTTACCATTAAAATAGACTTTAAAATACATCACACTGTACCAGTTGGGACAAGTCTACCACTGTGACCAAGCTTTAAATGGAAAATTCCACAGGACTGAGGAGGGACTGTGTACTCTACCCTGTGACCATGTGAAGGCAAAATAAAGCTAAATGCTAAGCACAGCCCCACAGACTTAACAGGGAAGATATCAGAATCCTTGACTGCCTACTGTACAAGATAAGAGATAAGCTGCAGGTTACAGGGAACCGATGGGCTGATGTCACCATCCTGGGCTCATCCACACTCACACTTCGGCTCTCAGCCCCCTCAGTGCTGCACAGCAGGGAAAGTCTGAGACCTGCTCAGTCATCAATACCCAACCAAGTCCAGAAGCATTCCTTGGATGCTTTATTGTACACACTTTGGAGTGTGTACACCTCAGGACTAGAGGACTTTGAGCAGCACAGACCCATTTTTCTAACAGCTTCCCTCATTTAATAAAATCACAGTGTTTTGTCACTGGAAAGAATTCTGGTAATGATTGAGCAACTCTTCCAGGCTGGTGTTAAACTTAATGTCATGCTCAACCTTGCCCTTATGTTTTGAAATAATCCAAATTTACCTAAACATACTGGTGTTAGATGTTGAGACTTAAATCATCTGCACCATCTTACCTCTCAAATGACAATGGCAGTTTTCAGAGTGAGCACACACTTGGAAGAACAGAATCTACCAACTGCTGCTATTTGAAAACATCAATTAAGAAGAATAACATTGCAGTATTAGGTGCTACAGTGGTAGAGTTTTTTTCCTTGAAAGTGGAGAACTGCTAGCAGCAACCTTTTGTCTTTAGTCTATCGATGTAAATAAACTCTGAATCGAGTAAATTCATGATTTGTATGACAGTGGACTCAGCAAAGGAAAAAAAAATCAATCACTCCCACGGGATTAAGTAGAGCTTCAAGCTGACCAAGGTTGCTTACCTTTGAGAATAAACTGTTTTCTAAAAGAGTCAGTCTCAAAGACTTTGAACAAACAAGTTGCTTTCAACTTAATGAAAGCAAGGTTTACATTTTATTGGATTTGTGTTTGCTGTCTAATGTGGTAACATTGAAGCATAACTAAACATTTGAATGAAATTAAGTAGAAGGCATCTTTGATTTGCAGAAAGTCAACCCAAGTGCAATTTTACTTCGAGGCAGAGGTATAATGTGGAGTGGATGCCCTCATATTAGGTTGTTTTTTGTTAACTGTAAGCTTCTACTTTTCAGCTTCTGAGTTATTCTTTGTAGAATGTATGACATAAAAATCCCTGGGAGCGACAGCATTTCCCCACTGCCAGGATTCTTCCAAATGTTTGGAACACTAGAAATACTTCTGCTGAAAATAGCAAATGCCGAGTGTCAGTAGTACTACAAAGTACATAATATATATCATGTCATGTATCATGCAATATTTCCATGATATTCTAAATCTACACCTGTGCTTGCTAATATGCACCCATGTAAATTAAAAATCTGCACTAAATATACACTAAACCATTCATTTAATGGCTGCCAAAATTTCAGTTTTTAAAACAGGGGTTTTTTTCCATCTATTTGTAAATTTGAAATCACATTACAGGATCTTCCTTCTTCACTTGACCCTTCTGGAGATGACAGTATACACAGAATATTCCACCTGTTTTTCTCAGCAGCCATCATGCACTGCTGTGATCCAGTGCTAAAACAAGCATTTGAGACCAGCACTGTAGATATAAACTGGACCTTTCCTCCCATTTAAAACAAGCCATAAACACCAATTCAGAAAATTCAACCAAATCATTTTGCACACAATTCACAGAGCTGCTCTAATGTCAGTGAAGCAACCTTTTCCTACAAAAAGCATTTTTTTGGGTTTATATAACACATACTTAAAATACTCAAATTCCCCCTGAAAACTAAGTAGAGCAAACCAGCAGACAATTTACTTCAGCAAACACAGCCTGCATTACACGTAGGCATTGCACATGGTCTCACATTCACACAGACTGCCGACCTCCTGTCTGAAACAGGGAGGCTCAGGGTGTTTGATTTTGTTAGGATGCTGTTGGGTGATGCCAGCAGGAAACTGATAAAGAGTCTTTAACTTGAAGGCAAACAAGTAAATAGTCCAATAATGATTCCATATTTATTTAAAAGCATAGATACTTCTTACTAGCCAGACACTGTCTTCAGAGAAATCCTTAGAGGCTTTCTAAATCTTCCTCAATTCATCAGTCTTTATTATCCTAACAAAAGCATATTTGATTCATCTCAGATGTTAACCAGGCCAAATCTGATTCATTCACAAACAGCTGGTGCTTCCATGCTTTTCCATTTTCTTTCAATGATCATATGTCCTGGTGGGAATAATGCCTAAGCCAGATTTCTGGAATAAGTAAAATCTTTCTCTAGCACATGCATATTCAAAATTTGTATTTCTGTGTGAATATAGTACTTGGATTCATGTACATCAATTTTCTCAGACTCAGACTTTGAACTGAGCTGTTTTCTAGAATTTATGCTAATGGCCTGTAGATGCTGGCTAAGATTCATTGCTGTCCAGCCCATCTCCAGCCTGACTCTAGTAAAATTCCAAACAATGTACTCTGTCCAGTTGTGACAAGGATACAAGGATGGAACAAGGAATCAGAAAATGGGTACAGACTCTTTAATCTCTTGGAGAGGAAAAATACTATCCTCTTATGTATTTGCACAACAGATTGACCAAGGATGAGCAAAAGCCTCTCTATTGTAAAATAGTGTAAATAATAAAAGTGATCTTTGTGTCTGCTTTCAGTTTAGAATTATTGTAATTATGGAATCTAGAAGAGCAGAAAAAAAATAATCTTTTGTTTGAGGAAACCATGACTTGTTCTACAACAGAACAGTGAAAAGCCATTACAGCCAGTCAGACTCTCCCTTCTCTGGTGCTGTACTTGAGTGCTAACATCCTCAACCCAGGTCTGCAAGGCAAACGGTCCTTAGACATCAATCCAAATTCGAATGATGGATTTTTAAATATCCACCATTGTGAGCAACTAAGGCTTTAATCTATATTAACATGTCACTTGGTGCAATCAATTGTTGCAGCAGGAAGAAGCTGAGGTTCCTGCATGTGCACTGTATGTACTTCTCATGTATTATTCTGGGATGCATTCAGCCTTGCACTCTGTCACCATCCCTAAATAAACATCTGAGAAGTACACAAGGGGCCAGTTATTTGTTTGGACTTTTCTTTTATGGGCTGGGATGCATTTTGTGCTCCCACAGTTTCAGAATTTTCTCCTTTGAAAAAAATCTACTTTACACTTCTAAACACTTTCTGGATGTGGAGCAGTGAGTGGGGTCAAGGTGGCACAAGTGAGAGCAGTCAAGGCAAATCCTGCTGCTGTTCTGAACTAACACTGATGAAGATGAAGACAACTTCTATCCAAGTTCTCTGCCAAGAAATAGCAGCTAGAAATAGGAGGGAAATTTTTGTGGATTTGTCAATAAGAAAAAAAAGAGAAGCTGGCAAAGGATTCAGGGAGACAGGAGAGCAATGAGAGGGAGCAGAACACAGCAGAGGTTCAACACCTGGGTATGAAATGGGCTGCTCTTTTAACAACTGGTTCCATATTGAACTACAGTGAAGTTAACTCCAGATGTATGACAGAAGTTAACTTATTGCATTAAATATAGCTATATGAAAACATAATTCTCTAAAGTACATTTTTGAAAATATCTTTTGAAAATAATTTTCCAATGCATTGTCTCAAAATGGATGAGCTATTTTTAATTTTTTTTTAAAAAAACGTGAAGAAAATATTTGCTGTAGTATCAGCCAAATTGCTGTTGCTCCAAAGAATTTTTTTTATAAATTTAAGGTTGAAATCACAACTTGAAAATTATTTAAAATCCTTTGAAAAGAGTGTTGCTCTCAATTCCATGAATCTGTATCATGCTAATGAACATAAATTAGGACTAGGAGAATGAGCACTAGTTCAGTTTTTAGTACCCTTTTTCACCCTTGATGAACCAATGAGATTTAATAGGCTACAATCAATTTAAAAATTACTCTATATGTACAGCCATGTATTTGTCTTAATTTGCTTTTTTTTTTTCTTTTTTTAACTAACTAAATCATGTGGATGGATGAATTTTTAATATGTAAGAGGAAAAATTGACAAAGGTTTTGAGACCTGTGACAGTGATCCCACAAAGAAAATCGAGAAGCTATAAAACATGCTGGCTCAAAAGAGAGTTTAATTTCTTTACAAGAAATCTCCAAAAGCAAATCCTCCCTCAGTTGTTTTCCAGCATGATAGAGTAGATGCCAATTCCAACTTCATCAGCATTGTACCCTGCAACTCCATCATTATTTAGTGCAGCTGTGCTCTGGTTCTCCTCTGTCTTCATTTCCATGTGTTATAAACACAGGTATGCAGATGGGGACAGGTCTTGGAAATACCCTCCAAAGTTTCTGATCAACCTGTGGGTGTGATTTTACAGTCGGTATCTGAATTGAATTGATGGTAGTGAACAGGAACAATTCAAACATACAAGTTTGCAGGTAGGGTACCTGTGAGTGTATGACACTGCTGGCTGGTTTCCTGCAGAACAGCGTGGTGCAATGTTCTGACACTCCACAACAGCAAGGAAGGACCTCCTTGAGAGAAACAGCAAACTCAAAACAAACGCAAGGGCTGAAGCAGAAAAAAATGCTATAAATTCTATTATTAGGCATGGGACACACAAAAATCTTGGGTCAGAAGGAGATAGACAGAAGCATTTAGAAAATTTAGATGCAATAATGAGACTGCAGTTCTTTAAATTTAATTCCTTTATGTTTCAAAGGCTGACAGCTCTGGAGATTTTTCTTCTTTTCTCTTTTCGCTGGTAAAGCATACAATTGTTACAAGACTTTGTACATAAGAATAAATTTAAAACTGCAGCAGGTCAATGCATCCAGATGGAAAAGCAATACATTTATGCTACAATCCCTAACAAGGGACACAGATTCCTGTCCTCCAGGCAGTGGTAAACTTCCCTCAGGAAAGCATTACTATATTTCGTATCTACAAAGGCCTGTTCAGTCCAGCCTGAGAATTTGAGAATTTGTCTCTATTTTCACATGCCCTGCTCATAAGAACAGCTGCCAGAATGTAGCTTGAATGAGGTTAATGGATGAGACTTAGACTTTACATTTTTGTGTACAAGAGTAAGTAAATAAAGCAGCAGGTCATCCAGCTTTCAAAGATGGTAGCCAAATATGACTTGAATCTCACTACCAGTGTTCACTCAAAATCACATTTCATTTTTGCTCAAATGTTGCTATAGAAGTTTGTATAAAGTGACCAAATCAACATCTTTCATGCCCATCTATCTGGATCCATTTCCAAAGGCTCTATAAGGTGAACATTCATGACAGAGTTCCTTGTCATGATCAATCAAGACACTTCTTCAGGAAAGAGTTTGTGATTACTTAAAATGTTTTTCAGAGGTTTTACTGTATAGCAATGACTATAACTCACTTGTTTGCAAATGCCTTTTCTGTTCCTAATCAGTTTAGTCATTAAACTTCCTAATTTCAAGTGTTGTCACCATGAATTCCAAATATTTGAGCAAGCAGTGTAACAGCGCTTAAGCTGCAAGATCATGCTGCACTGTTCACTATACATACAATGACCCCATATGGACTGGATTCTTACTATTATTTTATTTTCAATATTCCACTGTTATGTTATTCAACTTCATATTTTATTTTGATAATTGTCAGTGCAAAAGCCGAAGAGTAAATCTGACTTCAGCATGGAACAGAAATAGCAGTGTGTTAATTTCACCATACATTAGGCATATTTATAATGTTTATTGGTAGTATTTCAGACTAAGATCACTTCTGTCCTTTGGAATGACCCACACAACATAATTCAGAGTTCATGTGCAACATGAAATTATGTTCATTTTATACTATTTTTTCAAAATATAATAAATTAGTAGTGCACTAAGTTAATCCATCCTGATACTCCTTTGGCCACATCTGTAGCATGTGCTGTTCCCCCCAGTTCTCACTGGGCTTTGTGTCCCTGTAGAACAAATGTGTCCATATTCATGTACCTCCCTCTTCTGCTCTAGGGTCACCTTGGCAGGGCACTGCTTCTTTCTGGCACTTATCTCCTTGCTCAGTAGGTGGTATTCCTGGTAGTAATAATTACAAATTGAACGTGATATTTATTATAGTCAGATAAGAAGGTGGATGCCATTGCTCTGAGCAGATGTAAGATTTCTAGCCCTCCCTTGTCTACCTCAGCTACCAATTCTGGCCTGGAATCATGGCAGCCTGTCCTTTTTTGATGTGCTCAGAAAGCATTCTAGCTGAAAACAGCATCATGGCAATGAAAATTTAATACTTGCCTACACTTGAAAGCAGACAAGCCAAATGCCTTAGGAGACTGACTGAGCCTTCTGGCTTCACGTGGCGGTGACACATTTTCCTCTGGGGTTTCTGCAGAAGCTCTGTAGGGCTGGGCTCAGCACCACAGGTCTCCATGGCCTCACTGCATTGGGGATTTCCCTTTTCCAAGCTTGCCTGGCACCTCTGCTTTTTGAGAGGCTGAGCAGAGTGGTGTGTTCAGGATTGTTACTGAACTCCTGAGGTGCTGAGCCCTCAGGCACATCCCCAGAAACCACCCAGCACTGGGAACTGCCCCCAGGGACAAACTCCATGTAAAGGCAGCAGAAAGGGATCATGAACATAAGAAGAGCTTAGTCAAAAAACATCCCATGATGTTCCTTTCCCTATTTCTTCTTTGGCCCAATACAAATTACTCAGCCAGCTCCAGGGCAGACCAAGAGATCTAATTCCCTGAAACTGACAAATGTATTGCTGGAAAGGACTTAAATCGTAGCTTTTTTAACTGTTAAAAAAGCTGGCAGGTATTGGAAGAACAACTTCTAGAACTCCCAGAATCCTTCTTTCTCATAGGATATTTGAGAGTAAAATCCTAGTTTCCTAGAAGATACAATAATTTCACGATTATAAGCCGCACCTGTTTCATTGAAGAATCCAGCCTACCCCAGTAGTGCGGCCTATATTCAGGTGCAGCTTATCTATGGAAAAATCCCAGTGAAATGCCAACCCGGAAGTGAGAGCCAGCCAGGGAGGGTGCCTGGGGCTGCCTTTAAAGGCTTCACTGGTCCATGAAAACTGTTTGCAACTTGAGCACCTGACACCAAACCCAGCTGGCATGATTCTGTTAATAATTTGTTACTTTGTTACACATGGATCCTCTCTTAAAAAAAAAAAATAAAAATAATGCAGCTTATATGGACAAATCTTGTGGTCTACCCGGCTACCGGGAGGCGTGGCTTATAATCAGGTGTGGCTTGTAGTTGTGAAATTACTGTAATTGTTTAGATTTGGGTGCTAAGAGTTGCAGCCTGTTCCAGCTGCCATAAAATATTGATTCACCCCATTCTTAGGTATAACACTACAGCCCTAAACTCTGCCCTCTGTTTTCCTCAATTATGAAAAATGGACGACATTGTAGAGTTTTATTTTCTGGATGAAAAAAAAATAAATATTTGAAAGATTTAAATTGGCTTGAAATCCTTACTTTGCATCAAACCTAGAGAGTATCAGTTACTGTGAAACACATTTTAAAGACTGGATTAGAAATTGTTTTGTATCAGGAGAGTCTCACTTTGCAAGGCTTATCTAAGTTTATAGCTTGGCAAGCAAGACATCCATTTTGCTGTTTGTTGGGGAAATGTGTCCCCTGAGAATGGGGACATGTCCATTGCTTAGTGCCAATGCTCCTTACTGAAGGCCCTGTCTTACTTGGAAAGAGGCTACGCTGGGAAGCTTGGGAGAGCCTGCAGAAAGGAAAATCTCCCCAAAACTGTAATTAGAACAAGAAATTAAGTCTCCATTTCATGTAACTCTGACCTACTGAACTGCACGTTAAAGAAATGTCCATTTGAAGAACTTGTACACATTGAAAATTCAGTTAAAGAGCATTTCCTTGCTGTAGTCCCATCTCTTTTCCCTCTCCCAGCACTATTATGATATGAGGGCAGAAGAAAAGGCCCCTGCCCTGTGTGCTGCCTGACTTCACCTGTGATGAAAGAGCACACAGAGGTGTACTCTGCCAGGAAAATTCATACTCTACCCATTATCAAGACCTACATCAAGGCCTGCAGAAAGTGCAATTCCTTTGCTTTGTAGTGCTAAGTGTACTTGTGACAAGCACAACTCCCCAGAAACTGGGCATAGACATAATCCACAATAATGTGAAATCTATAACTTGAGGGGGCTATCAAGTTTTGTAGAACAGAAAATCCAAACAAAACTAGTACTAAGGCACACATCAAATCACAGTACTAAAGGAGACACAATGCAAGGCTGATATGCCTTAGATGAAGTTTTTATATCATTGAGTTTTACTTCATATTAATTCATTAATGGCAAAGGTGACAGATGCTTGTCTTCATCAGCTACTGGTTATACTTCTTTCTGTTAACACTATTGTTTGGGTAAAACAAACCAACAAAAGACCTCTACTTGTGATCAAATGTTTTGTGTGAGCTAAGCAATAGCATAGATTAGGACAAACTGAAGGCAGGAATTGATTACCTTTAACAGCTTTAGCCAGTTCACAAAAGACAGAGTGTCTTCAGCTGTGACCTGCTGATTTACAGTTATAAGTACCACCGGAAATATCCATGTGTTCACTGAAACACACAGAAAAAGATTATTCTACAAACCATTGTGTAAAGTCTGCCTTTCCTGATATTGTTGAAAATCCATAAAAACACAATTGTGAAGCCAGCAAGGCTAATTACCTTCTCTCATAAAACAAACAAACAAAAACAAACAAACAAAAAAACCCCCACAAACAAAAAACAAACAAAAAACCCCCAAAAAACAAAAACACACCAAAAAAAAAACCACAAAAAAACCCAAAAAAAACCCCCAAAAAAAAAACAGGAGAAAAGAAGAAAAAAAAAAGTGGATTTAATGCTGGCAAAGATGCCAAATTGACAAGCAATCACTCTCCTGGCAGCCAGAGAACAAACAGGTGGATGTAGCTGGAACACACTTGCCCAGTGACAGCTCACAGTGAACCTGGCACCACACCAGTTATAAGGGTTGGCAAATCATAGAAGTAAAAACCATCATCTTAACTCTCTTGACTCTAACCAAATAATCCAATGGTATAAGAAAGGTTAACAAAGAAAAATATGTTGCAGTCCTTCAGAATGATGTCAGTGCTAAAATAATCACTTATCCTTCCTAAGGCAAGTCAGGAAGGGGCAATCAACTCTCTCCATCATCCACGGAATGTTTGTGTTAATAGAACCCTCTGTCTGAAAAAACCCTCTCTCTTTATTGCCTCAGGAAAAGGCCAATACAAATGAATCCACAGAGATTTTATCACACCAAGACAGGAATTTTTTGGCATCTTCCTGGTTGTTAGTTTTAAATATCAGCTGTCTGTGCTTGATGCTGTACAGAACTGACCCAAGATGAACTCCTCCTTTAATTCTATGCTAGACATGGTGCTCTTAAAATGGGATTCACCTAGAAATCATATGCTGTGCAAGGAAATACAAATCTACATGTGGAAAGGGATTTATTGCATAAAATAAAATAATTGCCAATTAGATAGTTACGTAAATGCCTTAGGGAGGAAAAATAGTTTTATAATTATTTGGGGAAAAAAAGCTGGTCAAAATTTTACTTTCCTGCTTACCCACAAGGCATGCTGCAAGGTAGATCTGTTTGGTGTGGATGCAGCACAGGCTTCTTTGAGATAATGAATTAGCTGAGGATGTTTAAGCTCTGAAAGTTGTTTCAGTTAATATCTATCTAGGCAGTCTTTCTCCTGGACAAGTGCCCTAATGTCAAGTTCTATGCGGTTAAACTTTTGGTATTTTATGTTAGCTAAAAAATCTATAACTAGCACATAATTTCCAAAGTGATGTTTAAGAGAGACTTTAAAAATTATTTTTGTACTTCCCTCTTTGATCTTCTTTTTAAAGCAGATGTTGGATTTATGACATATGCACAGCTAAAGAGCCACACTCAGGCCCAGTGTATACAGGAGTAACGTGGTCTCAGCAGATGTGAATTGCAAAGCAGGGTAGAGATTGGTGAAATCTAGGGAAACATGGAGGCAGCACAGTAAATAAAAGAATGAGCAAAATAGATGCATTAATGCCCAAAAATTGGGAACACCATGGGTAAAGTCAGATGCTGTTATATCCTCAAGGGTTTGACTGAAGGAATAGCCTGTTCTTGTACATGAGTCTCAGCAAGGGAAGAGTTAAACATATTGAAGATATATGGAAGGTAGAAAAGTACATTTATTTCTCTCAAGTAGGGATGGTCATTAGCAAAGTTCCTTGCTGCACTTGCCCCATCTGCTGCTGAAACACTGATGAGGTATTGCAGAAAAAGGTTTCTGCACAATCCCTAAACTCCAGACACTGTGAGTTTAGATCTGTTACCAAGTCTTCCAGGCCTCAAAAGCAGCACAGCTGCTTTCTCTTTCCCAATATATAACTTAGTGAGAGATGAGCTCTGTGTGTGTGAGCATATACAGAATTTTGTTTATATGTAAATGCCTGAAAAATTTGAAACTGCAACTAGTGACATATAGAACCCTGATGAAAAAGTAGCTGCTTCTGAAAAGTGGGTTTTGATGAATTTTGTATGATCTCTTTAAAGATTCTCTAATGCATATTTCAAAAGATGTTTCAATAGTGTAAGTTTTAGATCAGCTCGTAACTGATAATTTAGATTTTTCCAAGACTATTCTCCTGCGGTATCTACTTTCCAAACTGAGATTTAAATGTATAGTAGTTCTGAATGAAATCACAGGCTGAATATTAGATTACAGCATATAAAACATCAGAAAATCCTTTGTTAATGCTGAATTAAAACCTCAGCTAAGGCAAACTTCTTAAAAGTATTGGGAATACCAGAACTAGAGGCCTTTTGTGCTTACTGGTTTTCTTGTATGACTTGTTTCTAGTGCCTGTGTATAAAGAATGATCAAACATTACCAATGACTTTAGCTCCTGAGATAGGCAGAAACTGCAAAGAAATACAGTAATTTCACAATTATAAGCCACACCCTTTTCATTGAAGAATCCAGCCTACCCCAGTAGTGCGGCTTATATTCAGGTGCGGCTTATCTATGGACAAATCCCAGTGAAATGCCAACCTGGAAGTGAGAGCCAGCCAGGGAGGGCGCCTGGGGCTGCCTTTAAAGGCTTTGCTGGTCTATGAAAACTGTTTGCAACTTGAGCACCTGACACCAAACCCAGCTGGCAGCGATTCTGTTACTAATTTGTTCCTTTGTTACACATGGATCCTCGCTTCAAAAAAAAAAAAAAAAAAAAAAAAAAAGAAAAAGAAAAAGAAAAAGTGCGGCTTATATTCGGGTGCAGCTTATATATGGACAAATCCTGTGGTCTACCTGGCTACCGGGAGGTGCAGCTTATAATCAGGTGCAGCTTATAATTGAGAAATTACTGTACATTATTTTTAAATAGGAGTATTATGAAAATAATCCCAGACCATAAATAGCTACAAAATTTAGCTGTTGTGTGGCTGTGTAGACTTTGAAGTCAAAATAGTTACAGGATATTTTGGATTATTTAATATCATTAGGTACGATCTAGACATTTTACTGATGCTAAACTCTGTGCTCACAGTGCAGTTTTTCCCTTCCTCAGTTCCCAGTGCTGTGTGCTCCCTGTTGTTCAAGCTGGAGTCAACTCACTTCACCCCGAAATCAAAAGGGCAATTTCCTGCTCCTCCTGCTCACCCTGGCACGAGGGAGCAGGGCTGGAAGGCTCAGCTGCCTGCGCAATTAGAGGCTCTGCTTGTTCCCCAGGGATGGGGACATGACCCCTCTTGTGAGGCACTTGGAGGAATCCAGGTGCATATTCCAGGATAAAAGTACAGCTTTGCTTCTGCCTGCCCACACCGGGACACGGCCACAGTGCAACTGCTTGCTGCACAGAGCTCAGCTTCCACTTTCCAGAAATCCTTAGTTCTCACTCAGGCACTAAAACAAATCGGTTCAGAGGGAGCTGAACTGCCTGGAAAATAGCAGTAAATGAAAAAAAAATAAAAAATCTTCCCGGGCACGTTAAAAGTTGTTGCACCACCTGAGTAAGTGAAAGTGAAAGGGAAGTTAACAGCACCCCTGCCATTTATCCAAGTCTTGGTTTGCCATCTTCCAATATGACAGCAAACTGAACAAATATGAATGAAAGGTTCTAGCTTATGTAAATAAAGTGTACTAGTTTCACTTTCTCCTATGCCCATGTTTATTCACATCACACTTTATTTCACTGTGCCCAAAGCCTTTATTCTCCAAAAGGCTGAAACATAAGCAGCAAAAATGACACATGGTTGAAGAGAAAAGACGCCAGGGTGAATCTTTCCCAATGCCTGTCTGCACCAGAGAGCAGATGTGCAGCAGAGCTCCTGGCTGTGGCATCCACAGCTATTGCTCAGTCCATACACATCAGATCTATTAGCTCCATTTGCTGGATCACAGGATGAGAGCAGAACATCCAGTGGAGAGCTGCAGTGCAGAAAGAAAGCTCAGGTCCATGAGGATAAGTCTGCTCTAGAGCAGAATCAACATGTTAGTCTCAGCTTCCTGAGAATCATGTCAGTCACTGCAATTATGTATTTTAAAAATAAGTGATAAGTCTATTTCTCTGTCCCTTAACAAACTGATGCTAAATATTTGTCAGCTATTTTAATTTATGCTTTAATACACATAAAATCAAGATCATAAGTAAATCATACATGAATGCAGAAATGTGTTTGTAAACTTTAGTTCCCCTGCCATGATAATTGCTTAATATCTGGCATTAATGATGCTTTTTTTAATGTCAGATAACTGACATTTAAACACATTTAAGCATCACCATACAGGCATTCATGCAGAGATAGGGGATTGTTTAAACAGGAAGGAATAGAGTTTTAAAGACAAAATATTTGCTGTCCCCCTGCAAAGGACAATCTGACTTAATCAAGGTTGCATATATAATACATTTCCATATTAAGCTTTTATAGCTACAGTATATGTATATGTATATTCAAAAAGTGAATAATTTTCAATTTAACATTGCAAATTTAATCTGTCCATAGCGGAGCACCTTTAAAACTCTTGTAGAAAATCTAATACAGTTAATTTTAAATTGCATTTGTTTAGTTTGCCTTTTTGCTTGTAGGACATGAGTTAGAAAATACTTGCTCTTTCAAGATACGAGTGTGTACAATTAAAAATAAAATGTTGCACCTGCTTATATTGGGCCTAATGTATTTTCCTGACTTCTGATCAACTTATGCCAATATTAAAAAAACATTTTCAAACTTTCCTTGTAACTAATAGTCGATCTTTTCTGTCCAAATGACAAGCTGTTTTCTAATACAGTGGCTAGGTCTGACTGTCTGCTGTGTGGCAATGCATTGATTTGAGGCAACATTAAAAAAGACCAAAGGGATCTGTAAGGGATATTTCAAAGGGCTCAGAACAAAGACATTTTTAGCTGGGGGTCTCTGACAAAGGAAAATCATGACCTTCACGATTAGTCTCACAAAAATCATAGTCACAAGAAGAATTTAATTTATTGTCATGCTCTAAAGGCCCATTTATTGCAGTAGACACCATGGCTCATATCACAGGTGTTACATGCAACAAATGTAGGAGATAAGAAAAAAAAAAATATTAATCAATGATAATGGACTTTTCTAAAAAAGAAATGAAAAAACAAACAAAGTGAATTTACCCTCCTATTTCAAGCAATCAGAAACATTTGTGTAAAAAATACATAATGAAGTTGCAATAGTTTAAACCTTTTGACTTAATCATAGGGCAAAATTGCTGAGGGATTAGCACTGGTCTCTGTGAGAGCAACAGAAAAATCCCTGAAATGGAAGCAACAGAATGATCAACCATAGATGGAATCAACAGGCATTTTTATCTTTATTAGATTTAGACACGGACTTGGCTTTTAGTGCACAATATTTCAAAGAAAAGTCTCTAATGTTTGTGAAATAGTCTGGAGACTCAATTTGCCACAGAGTTGAAAGAAATTCCTCATCAGACCGAGGGACCTGATTGTCTCAGAGACCTGGCACAGGCTCAGCCAGGGCAGAAAGCCCCAGCGACTCCTGTCTCAAAATAATAATGAGGAACCAGGCATCAGAGTCACTGCACATTGTTTGGAGCTAATTCCACTGGAAGATCAGCAACTCTTGAGACTCAAAATATTTTTTTCATGCTACAACATGAACATTTAATATCTGAAACATTTATTTCTTGTGAAACCATAATACCCAATTGTTACAGCTCTGGGAGTGACTTGTTTAAATTTCTTAATTATTGCAGGCAACTTCCTCAATAAAATAACATTTTGAAGGGATTAACTTTTCTTTTTTTCAAAACAATGAAAGCTTTTGTGTAGGCCAGCAACTCCTTAAAGGATTTCATCTGTTTTGCATTACTGAAATGGCAGAGAAACTCAATATTCACAGATAAATATAAAATACTTAAATAATGTGATAATTGTGACACTGACTCAAATTTCACATTTTCATTCAAAACTAAAAAGACAAGATTTGTGCATTCTGTGAAGTATCTACTAGACTGTGGTTTTCTTACTCACTGCAGGCACAAACTGCTCAGTGAAAAGCAATAAATTTATATTTGACTGTGGTAGTTTCTTTTGCACACTGATAAGCTACAAAACATTATGTTCCTCTAAAGTACTTTAGCAACAAATAAAAATGGGAAATCTAATGCCTTTAATATTACCTCTACTATCATGTTTTCTAAATGTAGTTCTTCAGATATTCAAGAAAGATAAATGTCTCATGGCTGGTACAGAGACAGCTGTATTTTAATTAACAAAGACATAATTTTTCTGTTTTCAGAAAACAGAATTATATTTCACCTCTTTCATCACTTCTTTAAGGAAGCCAGGGTTTCTCGACACTGAGGTTTGTTATCTCCTTTCTTCTCTCTCTAGGTATTTAAAGAGCTGAACAGCATCCAGGACCTGCACTCCACAGCCAAGGGCTGGGTGCAGCCTGCACAGGGACCTGGCCCTTCTGACACTGGCTCCAGACACCCACCCTGCACCCCTGGCTGCCTTGCCCAACAAAGTCTTCATTTTCTGTTGTGGACGGGTTGACAGGTCCTTGCTTCTGGACAGGATACAGAAGTGATTTAATATTTTCTGGGAAAGAGCAGAACTTAGCATGGTGCTCACATGTTTTCAAACACACTTGTGCATTCACTGAGCACACGTGATTGCAAGTATCAAAAATACTCATCTTTTGAAGAGAAAACCAGCAGATTATGACTGTTCTTGAAAAAGAAAAACATCTCTGATGGATGAGAGTGATTTTGTATTCCTGTCACAAAAAACAAAATACCAAGAAAACCAAACTTTCAGTTTTTGGAAGTTTAAAGTACTGAGGACAGACTTGACAGACTGTCATCAATTTGCTCCAGACGTGAAGGAAGAATGCCATAACTATGTCATTTTGTTTCTGAAAGCATATCCAAAAAAGTACATTCATGCTACAGAGGAAGAAACAAGGAAAAACTCATCTATTTTGCCTACCCTCACAGCAGGCTCAAACTGTAACCAACACAGGCACACTTGTTCTAAGACAAAATATCTTCATATATCTATCTGATATTTCATTTCACATGTATGATATATGCATAGCTAATATTTATGTTTCATATAAATACACACATATACAGAAAAATTACACATATGTATAAACACCTGAATAGCAATGAGATCAAGACTTGATTTTAAGGGTCATTTTTAAAGCACAGAAATTCAAGATTCTTAACAATATAATTCAATAAATAAGAACTAACTCATAGGATGTGAAAAACAATCAGAGCATTCTGTATGGACATAAATAGCGTTCTCTTTCTTGCTTTTGAAACATTCAGAAATCCATAATTCTACACCAGAAAATTTCAAGCAAATAGCCCAACAGATTTGTATCACAGCTGCAGAAAAATCTGTTGGTAAATGTTCACATTTGAACTGGTTACAACAGTTTAACAAGTGGCATTAAATTGTTATTACTGTTCATCATTCAATGCCATTCTAGATGACCTGTTGGCTTTTACCAAATACCTCACTCTTATGGTAATTCTGCAGCTCATTACACATGTTTACCATGTGGACTGGTGCTGCAAACCCCCTACTACCCCAACTAGAATATATTGTTAATTGTAATAATATAAAGCTACAGTACTTAAACTGAAACATTCCATCATCTCACCTGTGCAGTGGAGACTAGAAAAATTCACCGAACAAATGCCCATAAGCAGCAAGTTTGTGGAAAAGGAAACAACAGATTCCTTCTCTCTTACAAAATGAACAGGTCCAAACAGTCACAGAAATAACATTTCAAGCTGCTACTTGAAATGATGCCACCATGACAGTTGGTCATTATGATTAATCTTGTGAGAAATACTGATTATTATTAAACACATGTACATATCCATGCATTCACACAACAGCAAGAGTGCCCAACAAAACACAGCAGCGCCATTGTAAGAGTTTGCATCAATTCTCATCTGTATTCCACTCTCCCTTTTCTAAGAAATGGCACCACAGTTGATACTTGAAACTGTTAGAAAATTTCTTGGATCCCTAACTGTGGAATATTCTCTAGGGAAAAAAAAATTAAATACATTATTCATTGCCAAAATAGAAAAAAAAATCTACCAGTGATTTAAATATAACACAAGAGCCCTGCTGTGCTTAAAGGCCTGTTTATTACTGTCATTAAGTCCTGAAAATTGCTACTTTATTTGTAGCTCACTGGACTCAGTGCTCTGGCAACCAGACCACAAGGTTTCAGTTCAGGCTGTGTACATTCTGCATGGAGAATGGTTGGGTCTAGTGATTAAACTTCTATTCACTGCAACAGAAATACATGAAAAAGGTCAAAGACACATTTCCCTATTAAAGTGACTTCCAAATTTTTCTATTTTTATGGATCCTCATTTAAAAGCAAACGTTCAGTTTACTGTACTATGAATTCCTTTTCAGCTGATTGGTATGTTGTAAAACAACTGTGAATGTGTGGACAATTATTTTGTATGATATTCACTAGGCTCTGACACTTCTATTTGGGTAGGATTTATATCTGATAGACAAAAATAAATTAAGTCTAGCTTGCAGATGGTTAAATAACTGAATTTATAAAGCTGATTGAGCAAAATGCCTCTCTTCAGAGTTTTCACTTTTGAATCTTGTTACTGCTCATTGGTGAGAATTTGCAAACACTGTGCCTGTCAAGCTTCCTGATCAGCTTTGAAACTGAGCTAAAGCAGCATGGAGAAAAAGCTGAAACTGGATTTAGTCTCATTTCAACAACCATTTTAAACCTGTTCTCACTCAAAGAAATAAAAGTTATGATATTTTCATACTTTGAGTTTACTGCATATCTTTAGCAATAACCTCTGCCTGAAAAATAAAAATCTCCAAAGTGAGTACAGAAGGAAAATGTCCCAATTTTTTTCCCCTTTTAATTTCTGGGGATTGTTTTGGAACCACGTTTTCACTGACAATCAAGAGTGCTGAATCACGTCTGAATTTGGTGAATCTTTACATGCATGATTTTCTATAACATAGATAGCCCTAAAATTTGCTGGTTTCACAGCAAACTGCTTAGACAGGCATTGCAGCTTGATTCACCTCTGTCTCTCCCCCTTCACATTGCTAGAATTACTGAGCATGTCCCTCACACAATAATTAATTCAAAATGACTGTACAGAATTAAATCTAGCATCATCAATTCCAAGATAAAAAGTATCTGAGAATGTGAGTGAACAAATATGCATGTTCAGTTGTGTGCAATCAGCACATTTTGCTGAAGTGATAATTAGGATGAAGAACATTACCTCAGAGAACACCACCTTATCCTTACATTTGAGAGATAAAGAAAATAAAGTTTTTGGGTGAAGAGTAGGGTTTTAAGGGTACAGCATTGCTTGCATACCTTAAAGAAACAAGAGGAATCTTGAGTGTGAGAAATGTCTTATGATACAATCACTGCAGTGAAAAAAATACTATAAAGCTGTTACTTTTCTGTGCAAAAATTTACTTCTATTTCCCCTATTCTCTCAAAGAAGTGGTGGAGACTTATCTTCAACTATAGGCTCATCCTCCTTCGGGGGTACTGGTGGAAGGGTGAGTATTTTGCTTTTCTTTGAAGTGCAAGCACACACTGGAGATGAAAGCAACTGCATTATTGTCTTTGATGTTTTTGATACTGAATTTCTCGTTTGATTTTTCTTTGTAGACATTTGGAAAGTAGATTTACTTCCTCAATCAACCTTACCCTAAATCCTCAATAGCTACTTATCCCCTTAAATATCTGAAATTGATATGACTATATTTAAAAGTTGGAGCTTGGACTACTTTAATAAATGCAATAAATTCTAAAACATGCCACAATCTCTTTATTTGTACTGACTCCTTAATCACACTATATGCAATATAAAGAGAAGAAGCAAAGGAAATCCTTATAAGTTACATAAAACACCACAAAGACAACACGCCTGAAGTAAAAATGCCTTATGCAGAGCAACCCTTTATGCACTGCTCTTAATATTATCAGTAGTGTGCCCATTAGACAATTTTTTAAAAGGAAAAAAAAAAAAAAAAAAGCAAAAGCCAAAAAGCAAACCCCAAAAGCTGTTCTTCCCAGCACTTAAGATTTAAAAGCTAAATCCTTCCAAAATATATTTAAGCCTCCAAGTGGATTACTGAGATGAGTAAGGACTGTGTGGATGGTGGGTTCTCCAGGACTGTGTGACAGGAGTAGCGTGAAACAAAGGACAGCTGTAGGGAAAAGGACAGCAGATGGGATAAGGATTCATATAATATGATCATTTACAGAGAAGTTGTCTGTCTTGCATGTATATCTGGTTAGCTCATTTAAAAATCAAGATGTTACGCTTTGGGAGCCAGGTATAAATAGCCAAGGGCGGTGTTGGTGGTGTAACAATCAAGCACACTCGTTTCAGCTTTTTTTCCCATAGATATATTCCATTTTACATACATTTGGAAAGGTAATTGAATATGAAAACAGAGTAGTTATTGTTTCTTTCAAATGGTATTTCATTTTCTTCTTGCACGTGATTGTATCATAATAGAAGTGGCTGAAATATTCCATATGATTTAGTATCTCCACATTCAATTTAATATTGGGCAGATACATCCTTCCAGACAGAAAATGTACATCACACCTGGCTGAGAAGGGCCTGCCAAGACAATTGGCATCACCACTTTTTCTTCAGAACAGAGTATACTCAGTAAGCAGGAGAACAGTTAAACTATAGTGTGCTTTACCTTATTAACTTAAATCTGAAGGTGCAGAGAGGCACATCACTGAAAGAACAGTGGGAAAAATAAAAAAATAAAATTAAAGCAAGTGAGAATACAAACAGTGCCATGACAAGAGCTGGCACACAGATATTTTGTTATGAAGAACCCTACAGAATTGTTTAGCTACCTCTAAGTAGCAAGGCCAGGACTGCTTGACTTTTACAAGCTCTTAGGATAATTGGGAAGCAACATGAAACTGAGGATGTTTTCATCTTTTAGGATAGGGTGTCTTCAAATTAGAGATGTCTCAAGTCAAACTCTGCCTCTCTGGTATGTGGCAGGGGCATTTGGCTACATGAAGAAACTGATACATCATCTTTAGAATAAAAAATTACTACAAGGAACTGCCAAAGCCCCTGTTATTCTGCTGAAAATACTGGTCCTTCCTTTCCAAACTGCATGGGTCCTCTTCAGGAGCTCTTAAACCTCACTAACAGCTATGTTAGCTCCTTACAAAGAAAGTTAATTGTATCTGACAGTATCTACAGGCAGTTCCTACATCAGTTTGGTTATGGCACATAAGATTACAGAATTTCTTGTCTGCACACCTTACTCCTCTCAAGTAGGTGTAATTCAAGATGGGTTAACATCAAAATCTCAAACCTTAAATCTGCCTACAGAAATTCTCTCCCACCAGCTCCATACATTTCAGTCAGCAGTGGCCTCAGTCTGGCTGGATCAGACACATTTGAAGTTTACCACCAGTAAAAACGCCAAACATCATCTCAAAAGCTTCTGTCACCTCTGAGAGTTGACTTGCTCCCCACCCAAACTCACTTCCCTGGCAGGGCAGAAGGGAATAAACATCCTCCATCAGGGAGCTGCAGCTTCTTTCCACAGCAGCACAGCCTTTCTCAATCAGCTGCTCAGACACAGAATAGCTGGGTAGTCTCTTCAAATAATTTTGGGCATATGAAGGAATTTTTGGAGTACCTGCACACAGGAAACTCTGTGATCCCTTCCACAGTGCAGGAATGCTGTGGCAGAGTGCATGGGGAACTAGCAGCAATTTCTTTATAATGAATAGCATTTACCCAGTGAATTAATAGTTTGTCATCCTGGACCAAATGGAGATAAAGTAGAAGCTAATTCTTGAACACAACTAGATAGATGCATAGAGAGGAAAATACTGCCAAAGGAATGGAGACAAGACAAGCAGTGTACTATAATTTATCGAGTGGCTCCCAGTAAAAACACGCTTACTGAATATGCTTTGCTGGAGCACCAGAAGTAGGGTGCAAACGTAAAGCACATCTGCTGCTCCACCCCATGAACACTCCTAGAGGACACGTGTACAGCAGGACATTTAGCACAGTCACTCAAGGTGCTGCACTCTGCAACTGAGCTTGAAGATGGCACAAAGCTTCCTCTGACGTGTTTTAGGTTCTCAGGTATCATAGTTTTGGATCAGCAAGAAGGAAAGTCAAACTGCTGCTGTTTCACATACGGCTTTCCTACCTCTTCTGGCATGTAAACCAATTATCCAGCCTGCACTACATTTCTAACTCCACTTAGCAGCAAGAACTAAGGAGGAATGCTAGTTTAATGTGACATGTTGAAATCCTCTTCCCTGCACAGTCCATAGGACAAAAATATGTTAAACTTTATTGCCACAATTCACTACCTTTCCAGGGTCAAATGTAATATTATGTAGCTTTACTGAAGTGCTGTCCTTTGAATGTTCTCACATAAAACATATATAAAAGATTCCTACAAAAACCAGTGTAAGATATGTGGCTTACAGGACAAATTTTTCCCTGCTTATTTATAGAAAATAAGAGCAGTTTGCATCTTTATCTTTTTATTCTTAAAAACAGCAACATTTCAGATTTCAGTTGTGCATATATACACCTAAGACAACAGATACACAATTATTGGCCCTTCCAAGAAGCAAAATGGGCTAAATTAAGACATTCTTTTCTGGAGACAAAACTTCCTCTTTTACCCTGAATCTGCCCATAGATCTGTGCCATTTCTGGATCTATTTCTAAACCACCATGTTGCCAACACACAGCCATATGAATATTTTTCCACATTTCCCTGCATATAAAAATGATAAGGATGGTTCCTACCATTTCTCATTACACATTCAGTAACCAAAGAACTTTGTTAATTTTCAATACTTCATCCTGCGTTCTGCTCTAAACTGGGTGAACCTTTGAACTCTGTAATTAATATTACTCATATATGCTAAGAAGTTATTTGATCTCTGATTGCAAGTCACAATGTTAGTAACTCTCTGACTTTACATGAAGTCTGCTCTTTTAAGTCTGCTCCTTTTAAAATAAAAGGATGTAGGATAAAACTAAAATCCTACAGAATATGGGCATTTCCTACTTGGAAAAAAAAATCACATCCTGAACTTGTGTATTTTCAATGGTGATGACAGAGGATGTAGTTGACATTGGGTCTGTAAACTATATTTAGCACATATCTTCTCTCCAATAATTTGTGCTCTTCATTGGTGTCAGGACAAAGATATCATCCATTAAACACAAACACCACTGGCTAAGCTGGAGCACTAGAAGTAAACATTCTATTTCCAATGTCAGGAGGCGCTAGGATGTTGCAGCAAACATTGTCCTTGCTATCTCACTCCTGCCAATCACTAGAGCTGCTATTCAGCAGAACCAAAGATGTGAGTGCAAAACCTCTTCATCAGTCAAACAACAGACTTCAGCTTCAAAATGAGGGCTTGACACTGCCCTGCAAAGGGCTGGAGAACACCTCCATCAGTGCAGCCCTCAGAGGGATTAGGGGAGAGTTTTTGTTATACTGGTGAGAATTACTGTGTTGGACAGATGCAGAAGATAATGTAATGTTTGCAAACAGAGGTTTCCATTCTTTTCTTAAAGAATGAGCAGGCAACTCCCACTTTCTAAATTAAACATGCACCACAATGGCAAAACACTCAGTGCCCATGCTGATTTAAAATGGTAACCCACCATGTTTAAAAACAGACTTAAAAAGCCCCAAATAAACCCACAAGGTAGAGCAATACAGTGCAAAAATCATATCACACTAATTTTTATTCTATATTAGAGAGGCTATGCTTTAAAAGCTGAGCAGCAATTAATTAAGAAAACTGCAATCGAAACCTCTAAGACATATGGACCGCTCCAGTATTCAGCTCAGCCTCCCAATGAGGACTGATTACAAACTCATTTCAGTTACTATTTTCTGACAGCTACTGAAGAAAATAGAACTGCATGACAATTTTTTTTCTAAGATATGAAATGGTAAACAAAGTATGTTACACGACATAGTAAATTAATGTTATTAGTGAAGGCAATCTGCCAAAATCTGGCAGAAATAGTTGACAAAGTCGATTACAGAACAGTTGGGGTTGCAAGGGACTTCTGAGGATCATCTGGAGTCCAGCTGACCTGCTAAATACACATGTAAAAACACAACTGAATAAACTGTGATAGGAAAAAAATGAAAAAACTGACTAAAGGAGAATAAAATAAGTTCGTTTTATTTGTAATATATAGAAGAAAATATTTTTAATGTAAGAACAATTAGTTAATGCCCTGGAGAGCAGTATATGTGTGCTATCTGACAAATGGATTAATGGTATTTCCCTAGCTGACAAAAAACTTCTTTCTATCTGTCTGACTATTCCCCCCGCCTTTCCCTCACCCCTCTTTAATCCTGATAGAGCATGTCAAGTTCTTGATTCTTTCTGGACTAATTAAAACTCTTGGTTTGGTGCAGACCTGAAAATAACAGTCTGGCTCAGACCTTCTTCCTAATTAAAATCTGTGTTTAGGAAAAAAAGTATTTTTCCATACTTATGTTCTTATATTCAGGCCAAATTGCTTTGCTATGCAGCTTGTAGGCATTTAAATTTCTTTATAAATTTTCTATTATTTTTGTAAAAAAGAAAAATGTGTTTAAAAGGTAAGAGAATTTCACATTTCAATTTTTTCTTCTTCAGCCTTGAGACAATACAAGAGCTGCCTTAGCTTCTTTGAAAAATGATGACTTGAATGTAAGAGAGCTCAATTGTCCTTAGTTTGAAAATGAAGATCCCTAATTGAAAAGTAGCTGATATACATTATTGATAAGTAGTATTTATTTCATTTGTTTAGTATTTTTCATTTACAAAATATAAAAGTGTTTTCCACAATTGTAGCAATGGAGAACAAAGTGATATGGACCCCTTTATGCATCCAAAGATCACTTTATTACAGAATTCACCCCTTTTTATAGCTTTAATCTCCATGGGATATAACTAAAACTGAACAGAAGAAGGGCACTCATTGGCTGCTCAGCTGCATTGCTGCTGTCCATCTGTCCTCCAGCCAATCAGCTTCCACTCATATGCTGTCCGTGTGTCCTCCAGCCAATCAGCTTCCACTCATATGCTGTCCCCACATCCTTTCAGCCAATCAGCTTCCACTCATACACTGTCCATGTGTCCTCCAGCCAATCAGCTTCCGCTCATGCACTGTCCCTGTGTTCCTCCATCCAATCACAATCTCAGTCCCAGCTGTCACTCACTGAATCTCTCACCCCTCAGCCCACTCCCATCCGTCCGGCCTGCAGCTGTGCCTTTCCCACAGGGCCTTGAACAACTCCCACAAATACAAACCCATATTCCACACACAGAAGAGCTATCGGAGGACATGAACAAGCTTCTAAAAGCTTCTTGAAGCACCAAGCCAATCTTACGTGGTGAAGCTATTTAAGCCATTTTACTAAGAGAAAAAACCCAAAATAAACAAAAGAATTCTTGCAGAGCTGCTTGTCTGCAGATTTGTTAAGCTCCGTGAGTTTTCTGGTAAAACCGTTAGCCAAATAAAATTGTTTCTGATTATGGAGGTCCTGATTTTTCCAGCTTACCCCAGAAAAGTCTCTTCTTGTCTTTTAAAAGCAGTAAAGACTGGAAGCAGAAGCAAATATGGCTCATGGTAGGAGCCTGAAAGACTCCTGAGGCTGAGACTCCTGGATAAAAAGGCTGGATCATTCTGCCTGCTCCTTGATGTTTGCCAAAGGAAGTACCCAACCATCACTAAACCACAGCAGATACCAGTTCAGCTTGGGTACACCACCTTGATTCCAAGTTTAGGAATGCTGTGGGTTCCATGGGCTGCCACTGAGCCTTTCCATGATCCCCTTTCCTGCAGGAACTACCCAGTAACTCAGTCATTCCCTCAGAACAAACTACCCACCGCATTCTCTCCCGGGTCTGTAAATCCTGGCCAGCCCCATGCCAGGCCACATGGACACACAGTTGTCACTAAAGGCAGGGCACCATTTGACTGCTTACAACAGTTACTCTTCAGTACATTACTGACTACACTCTATACATTTCCATGGGATTTACAGTAATTTTTCTCTCATAAGCTGCACCTGGTTATAAGCCGTACTTCTGAGTAGCCGGGAAGACCATGGAATTTGTCCATAAATAAGCCACACCTGGTGATTAGCCGCACTTCTGGGATCGGCTTGATTCTTCAGTGAAATAGGTGCTGCTTATCAGTGTGAAATCACTGTATTTTGAGATATTGCAGAATGATGTTGACATGTAAAAGGACAGAAATAATCTTTCTTCTTCAAACAGAAACCTCTTGTGCTTAACATGGAACAATAAATAGAAAGCTGAACAAGTCCTCTAAGTAGGTAATGAGTAACTCATACTGGCCTTTAGTAAGCTGGCATTAAACACTATCATTATAATTGGAATTGAATAAAAGCAATTAATAGAATTTGTTTCTGTATTATTTTTTTAGCGATATGAAAATTAGAACTTAACACAATTGTTCATTAAGAACAAATCATGAACTATCATGCATTAGTATATTACAGCTACTCTGAAATAAACCAAGTAACATTAAGAAACATCTCGACAATGAAGTATTTATTTTTAATCGATTAAACCAGGCTATTTCCTTTGCCTTAGCAATATTTACACTTGCATTCTGCAGAAATTTTCTCTCTAGCGTATCTAACTAGATTTAATTTCTTCAGCTGCTGGACAGTTACAAGATCCTTTTTCACCACACTACATAAACAAGCAAACAATCTCTTCCCCCAGTAAGTCCTGGATAATTTCCAGCAGAGGTGTTAACAAGACGAGCAGCAGTGCAAGTGGCTTTTCCAGTGGGACAGACACTTGCCTTGCCACTCCAAATCAGAGTAACACTCCTTTGCATTTGCCAGAGAACTGCTCATATCTGTGTTCCATAACCTCTTAATCTGTAACATGCAGGTTATTCTAAGCAGTTTAAAAAGAGCTCACTTGCATTAACCAGATCTTTGTACTCAAATAGATTAGGGAGAACAAACAAAAAAAGCTCTGCTGTCAACTGTCAGAGAGTGATAACATGTGCCATGTGGGAAAGATTGCTTCAACCTATCCTGGTAAAGGAGACCTGTCCACAGTGTGAAGTGCTCAGAATGGAACACAGTTCTCTGAGGAAATTTATCATTTTCTGGAAGAATGGTGGATTGTACAAAGGTACTTGAAGAGTTAATACAAGCAGCCCTAACTGCACCTGGTAGATGCCTATGTGGTGTTGGGTAATATGGGGTTTTTTATTTGTTTCGTTTTTAATTCCTTTTCTTGTTGAGATACATATATATATATATATATATTTTTTTTTTTTTTTTTAAAGTAAATATAGTTTTGTCTGGACAAAGTATTTCTTAAAAACTAATTTCTGGCTCAATTATTGTTCAAATATTTTCTGCTTTTCTAGACTCCCTATCCCTGCCTGTGCTGCAGAGTGATGATGTGGGTACCAGCTTAATCTCAGCTCCATGGAGGGGAAGCAAAGCAGAATTAGAAATAAATGAAATTTCTAGCTGTTCAAGAGGTGGGTTGTCCCACTCATGTTTATCATACAAATAAAATTTTGCTTGGACTAAAAGACAGACAGCAAAGAGAAAAGTAGAGAGAGATTTTTAAAAAAATGTTTAAAAAACTAAGTCCATTAAGAGGAATGTACTGAGATACTGGGCATGGAGCCAAACTCAAAAAGCCCAGCTCACCTAGGAGCAGTGAGAAAGGGAATAATCTCCACAAATGCAGTGACTGGCAAAAGATCAAACTTCTCTGTGAAGAAACTGTGCCTTCAAGGTACAGAACAGGAATGGGGTAAGAAAGACCAAAACTATAGGTCATTTGAAATATCATGGGAGCTCTTCCCAAGAAAAATGACAGGATGATTTTCCATGCATCTCAGGGGAGCTCAGCTTGCACTGAATGAGCTGTCATAGCCAAACATCTTCTTTTCAGTTGCAGTTTTGTGTCTAAAAAGAGTATTTGTACAAACTTTGTGAAGGCTCTGAGCCTTCGCAAATGATAGAGGAAAAAGGACAGGTGAGGCAGCCCCTTTCTTCTGGCTGACTCGTGAGATGGATGTGTCCCTTCTCCTCCCCTGCTGACCTCCTGACTGAAGGGGATCCCAGTGCCTGACAGCAGAGAGGAATGGGTCCCCTGAGCCAGGAGCCACCTCTGCTGCCCCACGGCACCCACACGGACACAGGGCCTGACCTAATCCCAACTGCTGGCATGTGACTCCAAAATCAGTTGAAAACATTGTTATAAGCATAAGGTATTAGAGAAAAGAGAGGCTAAATCATGGATTTTAGTCTCAGAGAATGTACAGTAATTTCACAATTATAAGCTGCACCTGATTATAAACCGCACCTTTTTTTTTTATTTTATGTGAGGAACTATGTGTAACAAAGTAACAAATTAGTAACAGAATCACTGCCAGCTGGGTTGGGTGTCATATACTCAAGTTGCAAACAGTTTTCATAGACCAGGGAAGCCTTTAAAGGCAGCCCCAGGTGCCCTCCCCAGCCAGCTCTCACTTCCCAGTTGGCATTTCACTGGGATTTGTCCCTAGATAAGCCGCACCTGAATATAAGCCGCACTACTGGAGTAGGCTGGATTCTTCAATGAAAAAGGTGCGGCTTATAATCGTGAAATTACTGTACTCATCCTGACAGTCAAACCAGGCAGTTTTACATGAGTGTCCCAACTATTTAATCTTCCTATGTGTATCAGTTTATGAGGTAGAAATATACATTTTTTTCTCCAGACCACTGATTTGACTGTTGGAAAAACAACTACTACTAATATGACATAAACCTGACTCATTAGAAAATCCTTTTTACCAGTCAATTTTAAGAATCCATTTTCAAGTGATTTGCAAGTAAGTAAACATTTCTTTGGCAGAGTTTGTTTCCATAAGTCCAAAAAACTTTAAAAAAAAATCGTGTTCAGAGACCTTGAGAAGAGTTTTCCAACTGCGAAGTCAAGTACTTTTGATTAAAATGGTATCTGGAGCAAAGTTAAATAATACTTCTGTGGTTAAATGCTGCAGTTACTAAGCAGAGCGACCAGGAGAAAAGCCAAGTATGGCTGATTTCCCCAAATGCATCATTCTGACCATCTGTGAGAGAGGTAATGTTCTCTTAAGAGAAGAAACAATTATCAAAAAATAGGTTGTGGGATTGTCTTGATACTTATTTTGTTGTTGTGCAATTAACTCTTCATTTATAGTCTTCCTAAAGCACAAAAGCCCCCTAATGAACCTCACCACTATTGGTTTTGTCAATCCATGAAGTTTTTTTTTCTGATATGATCAGGCACACAGTGCAATAGGTGAAGCTCCGCAAATAGATCATGGTTACAAGTTGCATCTTTTTGCCTCACCGTGTTTTGTCAGCTGTGTAACCTGGTTGCAAGTTTTTTACAAGCATCGATATTATCCATGACTATGTGCATAGCCATGCACGCCTACAGCTGCCTCATCTGTGCAAATGGAAAAAGGAAATTCTCCTCCAGAAAAAAAACTCAAAACCCGAGGGGCTGCTGGTTGTCCATCTGTAAATCTGTGCTTGCATCTCCGGGAAGCTGTTGCAGAAACCAGAAGCACACCTACTGATATTAAGCAAAATGTACATCGTGTTGTTATTATGGTATCTAGAAAGGCTGATTTCAGTTACTCTTTGCATTATTTCTAGGGTGGTAAATCACTGATCCTGAATGGCAGAGCCTTATTACCTCTCAACTGCTCTCGTCAGCTGGGGTGCCCGTGGGGACATGTCACATCCCTAAAGCAGTCCTAATTTGCAAGGAACACTGAATAGACTTCTAGTTGGCCATGCTGTTGAGCACAGAGCTGTAGAAATACACCATTGAGGCTCCATTCTCTCACAAGTCATTCAATCATTAACGCAAAAAAGATGTTAAAAGAATTTGGAGCGAATCATACCATCTTTTTGCTTCTCAGCTCAGATCTGAGCTTTCTGCTGCATGTGATCTCATTAATGCAGTATTTTCAGGGGTAAGCCAGAAATCATTTTCTAACATTTTTTTTCAAAAAAAGTCCAAAATATGGTGGCTTTAAAAATTCTCAAAGCTGCACAAGCTTATCTGTCTCCACTCAGGCACACTTCTGTTGCCCTTTAGCACCACACACAATGTTTTGATTAGTTTATCTCTCTACACATACTACAGCATAGTTACTCTAAAATAACTTCAGAAAAAAGAGAACCTACTTATTCAAAAATATTTTTGCTATGATGCAGAATGCTGCAAAGAGAGCAAGGACCAGAGAACTAAGCACATGAATCTAAGCACTACTTCTAATGCAGACAGCAGAAGATACAATTGCGTGGCCTGAAGCTCAAATATTATCCTCTGAGATATAGACATTAAAAGTAATTGCCAAGAAAATTGTTCTTCATCAATTACTTAAAATACATTGGAGTGAAACACTCCTTGCTATTTCTTCCAGGGAAACTACAAAGGGAGAGATATTTGTAAAGCATCTTTGCTTTTTTTCCTGCTCTTGTTCAGGGTTTGGGGGTTTTTTTTAGATACTCATTAGTAAATTACAAATTGAACACTGAAAATTTTTTAGATTATTTTCAAATATATTCTTCATTTTCCTTTTATGTGTATCTCTGTGTTGCACTAAAAATGATCATAAATAACCTACCTTATTCATAGATTAGATATAAAAATATAATTTAAATGCTAGTCCATAATTACAAAAAATTACTGCATTGGACTTTTGACTCTCATCATATTTGAATTCCACCAAGTGAATTCTGAATCATGAATTCCCAAAATTTACATTATTGTTCATGGGAAGGCTTGTCAGCTATGATGTAGTCAATAATCACTGAATTCATTGATAGAAGTTATTTATAATGACTGCAGGGAAATGAGATTAGCTTGTTGGATGTATATACCATATATAGTCTAAAACCTCTGGTTACTCTAAAAACTCTGGTCAAGTATCTTTATGATACATTGCCTGAATGAAATGGAGAGATATTTAATTCCCTTTACCCACTGCAATATTTTCCTTTTATTACCAATTATTTACACATATCCCTAACTGCCAAGAAATCTGAGAAAATAATTTGGACATTTAGAACCAATACAGAGTTTGGGAATGATAAATAACTTTCAACCAGGGATATGTCAATTAATTTGTTTTGAGGAAAAAAACAACCTCCCACTGAAATTAGAAACTGAATCATGTAATGTACTGGATTCAAAGTTTAAGTCAGACAAAAATAAAGAAAAAAAAAGGCTTTCACTCATATTTAAAAACCCACTTTCTTTCCTTTTTTGGGCACACTTGAACTGCAGTCTCTTGAGACACTTGCCTGACCCAAAGCCAAACAACTGCCACGATAGTGACACAGAACAGCGTGGATAAAAGGGATTGAACATAAAAAGACTGACTGAAAACAACCATGAAATGGAAGCATTTTTGCTTTTACTGCCATAAAATAACTCTTATTTCATAAAGCACCTCAAGAGATGGTGACAGAAAGGGAAGCAGGGCAGCAGCTTACATGGATTTGTGCCCCCGCCCGCCCAGCAGTGAAGAGAAGCACAGGCGGTGGCAGTGCCCGACACAGCAGTGACTTGAGGAGTTAAAAATGCCAGGACTTCAGCAAAACCAAAGGGAAAGCAATTAAGTGAAACTTCCAGGTTAAAAAGCACCCCTGGACCTCCCCTTTCCCTCTCCCACCAGGTTCCCGTAGAATTAAAGTGTTGGGGGTTTTCCTGCCTTCCTTCCCTCCTCTGTTATTCAGGGTAGTCTGCAGATATAACAGTAATATTCATTATACTTTTAATTTACTATTATATACATTTTCAGGAAGCTGTTAGAGAAATCTTCTCTGAAACTTAAAATATATTCTCCCAGAAATCTTTGCTCACACTTACAGATTCCTTTATTATTTCCAGTCTGTGCTACCTTTGATTTTTTCCTACTGCATCTAAATTTCTTTCCTGTTCTACTAGTGTGTATTTTCTTCCATACATTACACCCATAATGAGGCTATGTAGGATTGTATAAAGCCTTTTTGATGAGAACTGGTCTATAAGCAATACAATAGATTACTTGATCTTGTCAGATTTTTTACCCATTTCTTTATTTGCATAGTTTTACACAGTAAATTTCAGTTATCAATATTTTTATTATGAACTTACCATAAAAATCTGTTAGCTTCCTTGAACATGTTTTGTAATATTTTCTACTTGTATCTATTCTACAAATTCATAAGCTGTATGTTTCCCTCTGCAGTGGCATGAAGCTGGCATTTTTAACCAGAATGGGATTAAATTTTCTGTGTGATCATAAAGCATTAAAGCTTTACCACACAAGACAGTCCCCTGTGACCTCAACTACAGAAATGGAATAACTTCAAGCATGCTCTTCCCAAGAATCCTCTCTCTGCTCCCTTCAGGTCCCTTCTTTTTTAGTTTTATTAATAATGCCAACTGCTTTACACCTTGCTGGATCATTATTTGGTTCTCTGAATGTTGATGATGTTGCAAAGGTAACAGAAAAAAAAATCAAAGCAGCCCTAAAAATTCAGAAGTTTGATTTGAACCACTGTAGGCATAACAAAAGCAGCTTTAAAGTCAGATCAGTGATGACTAGTTTCTTTAGAAGAAGAGAAACATTAACCTTTTATTATTTCTCACAGCACTCAACTCATACAGAAAGTATGCAAAAAGTCTAAATATTTTCACATCTACATTTCTATCACTACTTCTCTGAACCTAGTATTTCAGTTCTTTTTATCTTTTAAATCAGAGATAGTAAACTACTTTTGCTATCTTCTGAATCCCAGACCTAGATTTGATGTCCCAAACTTGCCATCTCATTTCATTTGTTACAAGCTAAACTAACTATGGTCCTGTAGTGGTTCTGGTGCTGATGCTCTTGCAACACCCGCTGTGCTCCAGACATCCAGTTCTCTTGGAACTCTCCCATCTTCCCTAATTATTTTGCTGACCGAAGGTAAAATTCTGTTGCTTCTCAAATTCTAACATGATAATCTCAGAGGAGAGCAAGCAGCCCAGCATTTCAGGGGGATCACCAGAAAAAAAGAGTAGACCATCAAGCGGCTGACATTTTTTGCAAAAACCTGGAATTCTAGTTACTGTAAAATAATAACTAATTCTGTTTTTTAAGAGAAAAAAACACAAGCAGCATATCCTACCTGCAGCTCTTTTGACCTCACCAGTGTCAAAAGGGACAGAATCTCAGCATGTGCTGGTGTGGGCATAAACATACATCTACAAAACAGCAAAGTCCTGCCTTTTCCACAGCCACCCTCCCATTCCACAATCATGTCTCCTACTCCCATAATTAAATTCTTGGACAAGAAGCAGAAGTGGATGGGATTGCACACCACAATCTTGATATGCTGCACTTAACACTTACTACTAAAAACACAGGTGAGCGGCACAAAGGGCAACAACTTCTTTTCTGGTGAAACACCACAAATATTTAGTTCTTACAAGTTGAGGGAAGGAAGGAGGGATAGGAAATGCTATTGAGTGTTTCTTCAACAATGTGGTTCTTCAACAATTACAAACTTTCCATGGAAACTTTCAGAAGTGTTAATAATAATAGACTAAGCACATCCAATATGCAAAGCAGATTTTGATCATATGCAAAACTTGGAGGAAAATGCAATGCAATGTCTCCTTCCACCTAGTCTGTGTGATGATCAGCTGTAGTTTGTGTGGATTCCTGGGTTAATTCTGCTTCATGTTTTCTCCATGTGAGAAAGGGCTATTTGAAATTAGTATCTGCATGTATGGAGTTCATATAAAATTTTGCTCTACAACAGAAAAAAAGTAAAAATAAAATGTTAGAAATAAATTAGGCCCCAAATATTGGTAAGGATCTCAACAAGCAATCTACCAATCAAATAAAGTAACAGAAGTTTTAGGGGTTCTAAGTAACTAAGCATGAGGGTGCAATATTTTGCCTGCAGAACATCCCAGCAAGTAGCAGCATCCTACTCATGCAGAGCTTCAGGTGCCAACCTTCCCCCCTCCCTGTGGGACATGCACTCCTCCACTAGAATCGAGTGGGCAGGCACAGACAAATGAGCACAAGAGAAATTAAAGGAGAGAGAGCCATCAAAAGATAAACATGATAATTATTTTATTGCCTCCATCCTGTCAGAACACATTTGGTTTTATATATCTATAAAGCAGACTTCTTCCCTCAGAACAGCTCTGTTGTGAAAGATTAGTATCTGTTAACTAAATTTTAAAGTGTGCTGTGGTTTGAGCTGGCAGACACACAGACCACCACAGAGCCATTCACTCCCTCCCTGCAGTGAGAACGGGGAGAGACTCAGAAAAAAAGGCAAAACTTGTGGGTCAAGAGAAAGACAGTTTAATAGGACGGAAGAGGAAGGGAAAACAGGAATAAAGATAAAAGAAAATACAAACCAAATGATGCACAATGGGATTGCTCACCCCCTTCTGTACAATGCCCTGATCAGAGGGTCACCATGCCCTGGCCAGGTCTCCCCGTTTTATTGCTCAGCAGGACACTATGGAAGATGTCTGGAACATCCCTGGGGTGAGCTGAGGTCATGTGTCCCAGCTGTGTCCCCTCCAGCTCCCTGTGCTGCTCCCTGACTGTGCAAGCACTGCCCAGCAGCAACTCCAACCACCCTGTGTTATCAGTATGATTCTCACAGGAAATCCAGAGCACAGCACTGCTCCAGCTACCAGGAAGGAAATTACCCTTATCCAAGCTGAACACAACAGACAATGAATAGCCAATAACTTAGTTTTGAAATAATTACAAATCAATTACTATCATTTTTTAAAACAAACAATGGTAAGCCCAAAGACTTTAAGCAACCACAGTCAAAAGATCTCAGAGAAGCAAGTCCAACATCTCTGTAAGAACATGACAAGAGATAAGAACATGCATTCTGGATTACTTTTCCCCTTGTTTTAATTGTCACTTTAATTCAAATACTTCACAAATCAACTAGTGTACTGAATTATTGGTGTGATAATATATTCAAATATTTGACATTTACATTAATTGGAGATAATGAAGAAAATATTTTTGTTGTTCATTGGATGAGACTAAATGGGCTGGAAATTCAAATGAATAAAACATCATTACAACATCCACTGTACACCTGTTCACAGCTCTATTAACAGCTTGATATTTTTATTAGGTGCATGCACCCACAGGATAGAAGTAAGCACTCAGAGCTCGGTGTGTGGGGTCGCTTAAACCACAGAGCTCTGACAAGTGCTTAACTAGACCCAAAAAGCCTCCACTTAATCTTGACTTCTAATTTTATAAATTATTTACAGTTTAGTAGGTGCAAAGCTAGTGGAAAATGCCTTTTCTGGCAGCTTGATTGACAGGATAATTATACTGTGGTTTTGTTTTTAGCACTGTTATGCAGAATCATAATGCCATAAAAAAATATGAATGTTATGAGCTTTTAACTTTGACAAGGTCATTCTGAAGCCTACCGAACAGATACCATGAAAAGGCACTGCTGTCATTAGCCAGGTCTTGCAGGTTCTGCTGCATCTCTGCAGTTGTATTTTAGCAAGACTAAATACTTTTTGGGCTATAATTTTAAGAATGAACTGTTAAAACCAAAACAATCAGAAGAAGCAGTACAGATTTTTTTTTTTCTCATTAGTTATTATTTCTTTTGAGGAAGTGCCTAGAAACACTAGCAACAGGTTACAGTCCTCTGTGTGAGGCTCTATATTTCAGTCAGTTAATGCCTTTCAGGAATTTCTATAGACTTTCAGCTGCAAAACAGCACAATTTAATAGAAATGAGACAGCTCTATAGAATTTACAGTAATTTCGCAATTATAAGCCACACCTGATTATAAGCCACACTACTGGGGTAGGCTGGATTCTTCATTGAAAAAGGCGCGGCTTATAATCGTGAAATTACTGTATCTTTTAAAATATATTTATGGTTTATGAGGATTCCCAATTATTATGGACTTCAGTGAGAGAGATGAATTAGTACATTGGAATGAGGTAAATCACACTGCAGCCTTGTGTCCATGCCTTTATTCATCCCTGTTGCTATTCACCCCTGCCAGCTACAACCTTGATTAGCATTTAAACTTGGAAGATTGGTAAAAATATTGAATAAGAAGTTGTAACAAATCTGGCAGAAATTAGTATCACCTGAGGCCCAAACCACCCTGAGCTGTGAAGCAACACAACCTGAACTGTGAAGTATACACAAAACACTCTGGGAGCCAACAAATCTTTTGAAGAACAGGTTGAACTTACTCTTCAGCCAACTAAGAAGTGAATAGATGTAAGTTGCATGTCTATAAAGACAAGATTCCAAAAATGGAATGAAGATATTATAAAAGCGTCAAGAACAAGGGCAGGGTCTCAGAGCATGGTAAAGAAAAATGGTTGCAGGTGTTATGTGTTCATACATAATGCTTTTCCTGCTTATTTGATATTACAACTTCTACTAATGCTGCAGTCCAGGAGAGGACAACAATGAAGTCCTGCTGCCCTTTTTGCATGATTATGGATCTATGCCCGCAAATACAACTGCAGTAACATCTGAATAAAACCAAATACTCTGCACAGAAACTTACTGCTCTAATGCATGCCAAAAGCCTCACAAAGAGACAACACCAAACTGTGCTGGTGCAATCAGGGTCACTCTTTCTTTGTCCATGGACATTCATGTTCAGATTTTTCTCTTTGTTATGAAAGATTATAATTTCCTATTCTGACTGATGCTTTTACAGAAGCTTGGTATCTACTCTGAGGCTGTTAGTTTCCCTCTCTTTTTTATTGCTTCTCTTCTCTTGCTCCTTAACATATCTACCCACATGCTTTACAGATAAAACCGTGCTCATAATAAAGCCTCTAAAAGAATATCATGTCAGGAGTGTTAGTGAAAAAGAGAAACAAATAGATTCTACTTTAAGATATCTTATTTCTCATTATGTCCAAACAGTTCTTCCTATCCGCTTTTTCTCATCAACCTAAGCACTGTTTTATCTTTGAGAAACACTGCAGGCAAAGTACATGAAGGAATGAATGCACAAGTGATATGGGTAGAACTCAGTTATCAATTTGGGCTTCCCTCTTGTCTTGTTACAGACACAGAACATAGCAGGCTTGAATGAATGATGGCTCACTGCTGCTTCCCTTAAACCACTCACTGTAAGGTAAGGTGTTCTAAAAAGTGACCCCTTCTATTATCAGGTGTGCAGAAAAGCCCTTTTTCTACTCTGCTGTGACAGGAGATCCCATGTTTCAGTCTCATACTGCACTGTGTTAAAGTTAAGTATGACAGATCACATGGAGGCTTCCAAAACTGTTCTGTGACTGTTTGGCTTCATCTGCTTTGACACAGAAACCAGCTCTAGTAGCAAACACAACAGAAATTTCAGACAGCAGATAAGCTGTGCCTACGCATAGTATTTTCAGGTAGAAAAATATTTTTGAAAATAGTGATAAATTCAGAAGGAAGACAATTTGCCTAATAAACAATACATTCAAATAAATGGTACTTGCTATGGTAAATAAATTATTGCAAATATTTTGAGAATGGCCATGAAGAAGAAAGGTGCATACCATGTTGTTAGCAAGTTGCATACTATGTTGTTGCATAATATGTTGTTTATTTAAGGCAGCTTGAATAAAGCCCCTGCCCTTTGTCTTCATTGATTCTCCAGTGCAGATCAAAGTGAGGCTGTCACCTTTACTTGGAAAAGTATACACCTTCCTTCATTAGGAACACACAGTTTAGTGATTAATTTAGTGCAGCTATGGAAGGATATATTTTCTCCCAACATGGTGCATTCTTTAGAAGTCTTCCAGCAAATGCCAGAAAAATGTAAAACTGCAGTGATTTTATTTCCAACCCCAAGTTTAACCACAAAGAGAATTTGCACAAGCTGTTCTTATTTTATTGATGCATCTATATTTCACTACTAGTGAAATGTACTAGTGCATCTATGAACTAAACCTGACGAAAAATAAGAGATGTTTTTGATTTCTTGTGTAATCAGAAACCGTGTGTGGCCTACAGGCTTTACAAAGGGTGAATACAAGTCAGTTTGGGGAGTGTGTTCCACAGCTGAAAACTTCATATCTCTCAAACCACATTTATACATGCCCATAAGCTATGTATCAGTTCCTGCTGGAATAAGCTATATCCCAAATGCTCTCCCTTGCTAAAACCAGGGAAGCATATAGTCACAACTTATACAGTGGTTATTACCAATCCTGATAACTTAAATAACTGCAATTACAGTGATAAATTCAGGATTTTGTAAATCAATATGTTTTCATTTATGTCTATGACCTTCCTGCTCCTACCAACAGCGATGATTGTAATGGAGTTTTTTTCCCAAACTGATTAGATCACCCCTCATCTGAAAACATCAAGCTGCTTTGCCAAGGCACATTCAAACTAACATAAACCAGTCTGAAGCTGAAAAGACTTTCACCAAATGGCTTCAGCCTATGCAACAAAACTCCAGATCCAATGCAAGATAAGCTTTGCATTAAGATGCAAAGATACTCCTGGACAGAGAAAATAACTCCTGCCTATCATTGCTATAATGACTGATGGATTCTAAGACTGTTTTATATATTATTTAAATCTGAAATAATTGGGGGTAAATGTTTAGAATTAAAGTGTTGATTTGGCTATCCATATGTAGATCATGATTTTTTGATGCAGGCTTTAAGCAAAACAGGGACGCAGCAATGGTGAATGCAGAAAACTTTAAATTCTTAATTTTTTTCCCCCTTTCATTATTCCTCATATAATACACCTTTTTTTTTAATCCTCAGCGCAACATGTAGATCAATATAAGGGTACCAAAAAACCCCCAACTTTTAAATTTACAATATTTTATACAATAGAAAATCCCCTACAATTTCCATCTGCCTGACTGTGATGCAATGCCTTAAGTCCTGTCCAAACTGAGAAGCAGGCCTTATTTTCCTTTCAGTATAAGGTGCTTTTAGCTGAGAGAAAATGAACCCTGTGTATCACAATAGAACTGAAGGTCAGGAGGTTATTCAGCTTGCTGTGGCAAGGAGTGTTGATCTAAATCACAACTGCCTTCTCAGCACTGCTCACACAACAGGAAGAAGTGGAAGGGAGGTTGCATAAAGCCAGTGTCAGGTTACTTCTGTCTCCATCTTTGAAATAATTTTCCTACCCCTACAGCTTTGTTTCCTTTATGATTTTAATGAACTGAACTGCCAAGGGAAGGAAAAAAAGAAAAAAGGATGCAAAGGAAGGGCTTGGGTTTCTGCCAGTAGGTATATGGAAGACATCACCTTATTCCAAATAACAATCTAATTGAAAATGGCTTCCTGAGGCATTCAAATTTTCTAGCTAACATAACATCTTAGTCCACAATCAGTTTAATCTGGTAAGCATCATTAGGGAGGGGTGTGACTGCCCTCCTCTCCTCACACAAAGCCACTTGGTTCTGTTCTCCTGTAGCGACGCAGTGAGGTAGGAAATGTACCCAGCCAAAAATCACAGCAGCAGTAAGCAGTTCTGTTTGGACTGGATCAGTTCACAGACTTGGGTTGTCATGTGGCTGCGTGTGAATTTCTGTAGCACAAACACAGGGTGGGAACATATGGCCCGCAGTGGATCCTGCTGAAGTTAATTGATCATGGAATGGTGTGAGGTACCTCTCCTGAGACAGGCACAGGTTAGAAACTAAGGATCCTTTCAGTGGTCTGGAGTGAAGGCCTCGAGGCAAGGGCAACAGAATCACTCTTCTACTTCACTTATTTTAACAAAATTCCCATGTTTTAATAAAACATTCCCACTCACTTCCCAAGTTGTCAAACAAATAAGCATGACTACATTAAAAACATAAATAGGTGTGACAGCTACAGCTGGTCTGTAAGCTGCACAGATAAAGTTGGTCATAACAGACTGCAAATTGACTAGTCTAGTTTGTTGAAGAGTAGAAGTAAACAAGTCCCTGGGTAAGACAATGATAGGTTGAAATCAAACTCAAACAGGGGACCCCAGCCAATTCTGTTCAACACTGAATGCAGACATCTAACTGGCCAGTGAGCTGGGTGGTGTTAAGACCTCAAACAATCAAATGCTCAAGCGTGGTAATTCTGAAGCCCTTATAAAAGGGTGTTCCCATTAATAAACTTAGGCTGTTGATGCATGAACATGGTGTGTTCAGTGATGTGCCTGTCTCTGTAACTGTGACAAGTGGTGATCCTGGCTGTGGGTAGAGCGAGTAGACAGAGGGCAGTGGGGATAGCTGCCTAGATAGCTGTAGAGCTGCCTAGAAAAGCAGCAGGGAGAGCTGCACTAGTCCCAGCAAAGAAGAGCAGCATGGAGAGCTTTGGGCAGCATGCCAAGTTGTGAAGAGCAGTGTGGAGAGTGGCCTAGGTCCAGATCCCTTGTAAATATAAGTACACTGCTGGGAAACATGGGAAGTGGAAGAAGACCCAGTTGTGAAGGTATGGACCCTCATTTTGCAGGAACGGGAGTTTAAATACAGCAAGCAGGCTTTGTTAGCCTTGCTAACGTGGTCCAAGAGCTACTGCCTGGACAGAACTGAAGCAGCCACTCTTGATTTAAGAACTTGGGAGTGGATTGGGAGATTTATAATTGAGGCAACGTCCATAGGTGACAAAGGTGCCATAAGTGTTATAAAGCCCTGGAGGTTCACAGTGCTGAGACACCGTGCTGGTGGACACTCTGTGGCTGCGCCAAGCTGTGATGCTGAGCTATGCTGAGACGTCACACTGGCAGAGTGCTTTGTGGCCGCTTCAAGCCACAATGCCACTCCAAGCGTCTGTGCTGAGCCAAGCCATTGTGCCACGCTGGGACAGTGGTCTGCAGCCATGCCGCACCAGCTGACCCCTCAGAAGCCCCTCTGTCACCTGCACTGAACGCACACGGGCAGTCAGCCGAATCCCTAGTGCCAGAGAAGCCCTTCATCACCGTGGACCTGCTTGGATCACCTACAACCGAGGGTGATTGGTTTGGGTCCAACTCTGTGACTATGGTCCAGCCTCCACTTGGCATGTCCGTTGCTGCCATGGCTCGTGGGTGGACACTGGAGGTACGTCAGTGTGGGTACCCAGAAAATTAACCCCAGAGGGAAAAGCTGCTCCTGAAATAGTAGAGCAGGCCCTAACAAACAGGCAAGTCCACCAGATATGCTCAGAGGTGTGCATTACTGTATTTATTTTCATAGTTTATTTTCACCCTACTGGTGTTATTGGACAGTGGGATACTCAACTGGCTGATTCGTTGTATATTTTAGAGTGGACGTTCCTACCTCACCAACCTAAAATGTCAGCACCTACCATCTTCGAGTTGATTGTACAATTAATCATCAAATGCCATCAGAGAGGTTTACAATTAAATGCAAGAGATCCTTCCAAATTTATTAGACCTGTGCTACAAAAACATTTTGTATGGTGCTTTACCAACAACACAGCTTTACAAAGTGCCTTGCAAAATTTCCCAGGACAAATCAGTTACCATCTATCGAGCCATAGATTACTGCATCTGAGTGGGACCACTGCACTATCTCTAAAGTCACTGAACAGTCGCACACCCCTAAAGGGTGTTACAGTGCTTACTGATGGCTCTGGGAAAACAGGAAAAGCCATTCTAACATGGAAAGAGGAAGGTGGATGGCAAACATTGGATGGTCATGAGGCTTTCCAACGTTTTCCCCATATTCCTTTAAATATTGTGACTGACTCTGCCTACGTTGCTGATATTACACAGAGATTAGACCAAGCCCTATTAAGAGAACTTGAAAATGCACCACTATTTGACCTACTAAAAACTTTGTGGCATACCATCCAGGCCAGAACTTTCCCTTATTACCTGTTACACATCAGAAGTCATACAAATTTACCAGGTTTCATTGCAGAGAACAACACTTGAGCAGATTAGCTAGCTAGTCCTGCTTGGACAGCACCACAATCAGACATGCTTGCACAAGCAAAGGTATCACATGCCCTTTTCCATCAAGGTGTTCAAGCCCTAGAGCAACAATTCCTGCTGTCAAACACAGAGGTTTATAATACAGCTAACACCTGTGCTGACTGCCAAGGATACCCTGCACCACTGCAGATGGGAGTTAATCCTCATGGTCGGAGAGATTTACAAATCTGGCAAACTGATGTCACACTGAATTTGGGTGTTTGAAGTATGTGCATATGTCAACTGATACCTTTTCATCAGCCATATGGACTTCAGCACACACAGGGGAAAGGAGTCGGGATCCCACTGCACATTGGTGATCAGCCTATGCTGCTTTAGGTATTCCCTATACCATTAAAACAGACAATGGCCCTGCATATACATCGCAAAATACAAGACAATTCCTACAGCTCTGGGGTGCGTTACACCACAATGGTATTCCCCACTCACCAACAGCACAGGCCATCGTGGAATGTGCCCGTGGCACTTTAAGAGGTATTCTTGATAAACAGAAAGGGGGAATGTCTGGTGGGACCCCACAAAATAGAGTGGCTTAAGCTATCTACACCCTAAACCATTTGACAGTATTAGAAAATTCCTAGAATCCAGTCATTTTAAATCATGTTTTATCACACAATCATCTTGTGATGCCCAGTCACCCCAACCTAAGGTACTGGTGTGAGACATTATCACCAATAAATGGGAAAGTCCTTGCGATTTATTACTTGAGGACATGGATAAGCTTGTGTCTCCATGGATACCAGAATGCGATGGACACCAGCCAGGTGTGTATGCCCTGTTCTACATCCTGCTCAGAACCACCAGCAGCACCTTCCTGATGGCCCCTCAGCAGACATCGTGGAGCAGTGGGTGGAGCAGTGATTGAAACAACTTGTGCACCTGCTGCATGAAAGTCTGGGACTCTTGAGGTGACTATTTAAGGATTGTGTATGTTTAAGGATATGAAGATTTTATATATTTAAAGATATGAGGACTAAAGGATTTTATCTATTTAAGGACATGAATCACAAACACGAACTAAGACAGTTGTTTTTTATGATAGTTCTAAAGTTGAATTGTTTCTTGTTTGTAGTGTTAAATTGTAAATTCTAACTTCTAAGCAACGATCCTGTGGCATGCCATCTTGAAAACTTGTATTGCTGGCAATCCTGTCTGACAGCTCCTGGATGTGCATGTTACAGTTCCAATGTTACATGAGACATGAACCTGGCTGGGAGGGGCGGGGGGAGCCTAGGCTTTTTGAATTGGGTGCAAAGTATTCGGCTTATTGTCTGCATCATCATGTTGTCTTGTCATCCTCTCTGCAAGGCTGCTGAAAAAGGGGAACTGTGACAGCTACAGCTGGTCTGTAAGCTGCACAGATAAAACTGGCCATAACAGAACCCAGTTTGGTAGCCTAGGTCATCAAAGAGTAGAAGTAAACAAGTACTCAGGTAAGACAATGATAGGCTGGATTCAAAATCAGTGGACCCCAGCAAATCCCCGTCAATCCTGAAGGCAGATGTAATTGGCCAGAGACCTGGGCGGTGTTAAGACCTCAAACAATCAAATGTTCAAGCATGGGAATTTCGAAGCTCTTATAGAAGGGGGCGTCCATGAATAAACTTTGGCTGTTATTGCATGAATTCGGTGTGTACTGTCAAGTGCCTGTTTCCAAAACTGCAACAAACAGGAGTGGTGAGGATTTTTTAGAGGATGCTCTATTTGAAAAAGTGAAAGGTCCCATGGGCAAGGTTGCACTGAAGGACTGCAGTGTGTCCTAATGTTCCTGCTAAAGGTCAACAGCCTCAGCGAGACACATCACCAACCATCCACCAGGTAGGACTTGGTGGTTTTACAGCACATTTGCTATCAATGGCTGCTCTGGAGTTTCACCTCTGAGGCGAGATGATATAATTTACATGTAGAGTAGCAGACAGATCCAGAGTCATCTATTTGCAGTATTTTACAGAGCAATAGTAGAACAATTTTGAATGAACTATGGCCTAAATTGAGAAAAGAGGAAAAAGGTCAATAAACAGAATGAAAATCTCCTAATTTGATCCATTTGCTGACAACAAACACAGATTGGGCAAAGTACCAGACAACTCTAAAAGAACTAGCAAGGTTAATGGAGCTGCTGCTATAACATATTGTAGATCTCGTAGTGTCAGTGGCGATAGTGGTAATGTTGTAAACACAGTTTGTTTTCCATCTGGTGCGTGGTACATGCCCTTGATAAAAGGGTGCTGCATTATGCATTTCTGTTCTCCTAAATTTATTTACTCCTAAAAATGTATAATGGTTTTAATAGCCATATACAAAGACAGAACTTCTGCTTTTTTTAAAAAAAAAAAAATGAGTGGTTATGAAAAATTTCCCTAATGAGGTTAAGGACAACATTAAATCAAAAATATTTTCATAATAAGTATGGGATTTCTTTCCCCCTTTCAAAAAAAACCAGTTCAAATATTTCTCCAGATGAATCCCTTGAAAGCAGTTGATGTGGATGCTGCATAGGACTGGAATGGAATATAATAATAACATTTTACATATTAATTAATCGTGAGCACTTTACAAAGTGTGTAATACACTATTTTGAAGCAATTAATTAAAACTCTAAAAGATCTATGTTCCAAAGCAAATTAAAATCAATGGAAAGTCTTATCTTCATTGCAAGTGACTTTGGTTCAAGCCTTGAGAGATCACTAATATGAAGACAGAGTACCTTTCAGTGGCACTTCGTGCTAACATGCAATAGTTGTGAATCTCAGATTCAACTTCATCCTGTACTCTTAGGGATACACACTGCTGAGCGCATACTTTTACTTGTCTTAATCAATGTTTTTAACTAATATTCTTGTTGAAGCCTTGCTATGAAATTTAATCACTCTTTTCATCAAAATATTTACAAGAGCAAATGTGGAGCCTTGAAGGTTCCTGTTTGAATTGTGCAGGGTATCTATGGTTACAACATATTATGGGTGGTGAGGACTGGGAACACACTGTGTGCAGGAGAGAGAAGTGCAATCAGACAGAATGTAAGGCAGCCTCAAGGAGGTAATGCATTGTCTAGAGAAATTCTGTCTGTTGCTGGAGGAAGCTGATTAAAGGGAATAAATCAAAAGGGAGGGAAATCACATGTAAATAGTCCTGTGCTGGCATTAAATAGACATCAGATAGAACTCGGAAGATTGTGAACTGGCCAAAGAGAGAGATCTACCCAAGGGTGATGGGCTGCTTAGAAAGGCAGGGTGCTGTGCTTTGCCATTGTCCCATGATCCAATCTGTAACCCTGCATGTCTGAGATGACATCTTGTGCCTTGGCCCCTGATGCCAGCACAGGCACTGGATCAGGCACTGCTGCAGAGGAATGTTTGTCACTGAGGGAACAGCTCAGTGAGTTACTCGTGCCTGCTGTGCATCTTGAAATCACCAACAGCAATGATGAACCAAAAAGTCTGAAATTTGCTGTACAAGGGTTTGCTTGAAGTCTACCCTCTACAGCAGCATTGAGTATACAATTTATGCAAACATCTGTTCAGTTACCAAGAATTAGTTTGGATCTTACTTTTCAGAGCAAACAATTGGATTAACAGTGTGAAGATTAATTCCATTCTATATAAACTAGGAGCTTCAGCCTATGTTACCTCAAAGGTTGCAGTACAGAATCATAATGGATGAGTTTAAATGCAGAGGTATAAACTGAGTTTTAAGAGCTGACTTTTTGCACTAGATGAATCAAGTGACTCCCTCCACATTTTACTCACTGACATAATGGAGACAAATTGTATTATTAAACATTCTCTTCTAAGAGAATTGTTTGGTTTTTGTTTTTGTTTTTGTTTTTTTCCAAAATAGAGATTTGGTGACAACTTGCTTTTTTTCAGAAAAATGGAACTCGAATTTCCCCCATCCCTTCTAAGCATTTTGTCATGTAGTAGTAAAAATCCTACACTTTCCAATTTAGCATTTTACATTTCCCTTCTTTTAACCCCTCCCCCTTAGGGAAACAGAACTGAAAGAAAAACCAGTTTCAGAAAGTGCACATCAGTCTTACTAGCCTACTTTTCCCAGCAGAGTAGGTGAAAAATACAAGTGTGAAATAACATATATATAAAATAAGTGAGCACAGTTGGAAAGAAAGGGAGAATTAAAAAAGAAAGAACTGACTTTAAATTCTCAAATACTCATATTGAATTGTCAAAAATGTGAAAACAGATTGAATGAAACTGGAGATGAAACATGTTTGTATTCTCTCAGACTTTCTGAGATTGCACTAACAGAACAAGAATTTTTTTTTTTTTAAATTCAGTTCCATTTGACTGTAATTCCTGTGTTTTGTTAAGGTTTGGAGAAGAAAATTTCAAATATAGCCTATTTCACTGTTCACTACATTTCTTGCCAGACACAAAGTATAGCACTGTTTTGAAAAAGCTTGTGAGAGAAAAATTCTTTTGAGAGAAACCCTGTCCTTAACAGGAGAATCTGAATCTCAAGTCCAAACTCTAAAGTAACCTTTGCATTTTTAAGGAATATGCTATATGGGCCTATTTAGCCGATAGACTGAGTTTGCCAGTATTTGTTCCTCATTCAAAAAAAAAAAAAAAAAAAAAAAAAAATTCATTTTTACTGTTAGATCTAATTTAAAAAGTGATTTTCTACTGAGAGCCTGGAATAAGAAAAGAATTCATCAACAATATGCTACTCAATGTTGCTGAAAATAAGCACCCTCACGCCCCCTTTCCATAAAAATTATTTAGATTATAGAAAATAATATGGATGCAAATATAGTGTCCAAATGATAGCATAGTTTCAGCAAAACTATTTCCAAGGAAATCACACTATTAATCCCAGAGAGCTATCAGATGTACAGAAGACATGGTTGGGTTATATAGACACCAAATTCCGGGGCTGTTGTTATGCTGTGGTTCCACTCCAAATGCCAGAAGTCACCAGTGATGATTAGGAGGATATGGCACTGGAGCTATTTAAGCAACTAAGATAAATACCCTCATTGGAATAGGTTACTGTTCACACACACAATATGCATTAGCTTTTGACCTGATGAGCGTGTAGTTTCAGATAGTTAAGACAGAAAGCCTAAAGGAGAAGATGTATTATTATCACATAGCAAAGTGACACTTACTCAGTTACAAGACCCTGACAAGCACAGGAGACAAACCCGTGTTACCTGAATTCATTAGTCCTTTTACTTATTATGTTTCTCTAAACATATGATTACATTAAATTACTCCACTTTTCTCTAACTCCTTGCTATGCTGAGCTCTCATGCCCTTGTCATGCGTGATGTGGTTGGCTAGGATACCATCCTATTTCCTTAAAGCAAATTTTCCTTTCTGTCCTCCATTCCCCACTCTGTCTTTTACACAGCAAAACTAAATTCTAGCAGTTTCTGTGAATACAGCTATTGGGAAAAAATCCTGACATGACAGAATCATTTTTTTTTCAGTTGAGAATGAATAGTAAGTTGTTTCAATTACAACTGTCAAATATTCCTGTGCATTTAAAGCCTCTAAATCTGAAGTTTATAAGCTTAAACATTAGTTGAAAACTGGAAATTATTTTTCTATGCATTTATTCCTGAGATGCAGCACATCATACAATGTAACCATTCTACCCACATTCATCACAAAGGTTACCTGGGATATGGGCTGCACATTTAGTTTCAATTTAGGTTGAATTTTAATTTAGGTTCAATTTTATACCTTGTTCAGGTTACGCTAAGACATAGTTTAAGCTTAAATATTCTTTTCTTACCATATAGAATTTTATCACCACCATTTTATCAAAACTTGATTGATCTGAACCTATGGATCTTGTGTTCAAAAATTCTTTATGACAGAATTCTTGAGGAGTTTGGTTGATCTTACCAAGTAATAATTAAAATAAATAAACAGATTAGCAATAGTGGATTAGCAAAATACATGCATTTTGCCATTGACTATATTGAAAAACAGCTGCAACACAATAAGAAATGCTTACAAAATAAGATTAATATTTAAAAATTATTGTATTTCTTTTTTATTCCTTTAATTTCAAATTAAGTCTTTGACTACTCCTTTAGACTACAGTAACTTATAAGGAAGGTAATTGCTAGAGACTTTATCTTTAATGATTCCCAGAATGTTTCTTTTTTAGGTTTCTTCTTTTCATGAAATGGAGTGATGGCAAGTATTTTGTAATATACATGTATATACATTTCTTTTTCCCATGTTAATATTTGGTTCACAGATTAATAGAAGAGTTATTTAATGAAAAACTATTTTAAATAAGAGCTGTCACAAAACTGTTTGACTCATATTTAACTTTATTTATTCCTTACATAGATAATGTCAGGGCTTGATTTTCCAGCACTCCTAATAATCTTAAAGATAACTCTGAAATTTACTTGCTATCTTTCCTGTGATGACCTTGAATAACATAAATGGTTCTGCATACTTTCCATGATTCAAAGATTACAAACCTTTCCCTGCCAGGCACCAATGTGCACTTGTAATCATTGCCTTGTGTATTTATTTTTAGGTACACAGTTCTTGAAGCTTTGTGCTGCTCATGGATTTCTTCAGGCAGAACATTTATAGCAACATCACAAAGACAATAGTAAATCTCCTTTTATGCAAATGTATTAATACATAAGTATCAGACATGCAAATGTATTTAAACATAAATATCAGACATATAGATATTCAAAGTGCAAGTAAAATTCAAAGTACTAATAAAGTATCTGTACCTTTTACATTAAAGAACTGTACCTTTTTATTTCTGCTTAAAAACAGTAAATGTGAGAATTCCTTGAACTCCTAAGCCACCTTTATGACACTGAATTACTTTAAGAAATGACTGATTGGGTGAAATTGCACCTAATGATATCTGCGGCACTTAGTGCCACTCACCAAAGGGAGATCACAATTTTTAACTATATGTACTGCTGGTTAAAGATAAAACTAATTTTTTTTCTTATAGGAAGCTCAATCATAGAACTTGTGAACTAACATTTATACCATAATTTAAAATTTATTCTAAGTCATGGATAAGTTCTCAGGATTTTGCTTCCTTGAGCATTTTCAGAAGCAGCTCTCCCACAGGCACAAAACAGTATCCAAAAAAGTACCCAAAGCTGCTGGTCCTGTGCTGCTCCCCCTTGCTGACAACTGCACAGAACTTCACACTCAAATCTGCTCCTTCAGCAAAAATGTTCTTATGCTTGCTGGAGGTCTGGGCTGTCTTGGGAAGAGTAAAGGGAGCCATTTAGGAGTTTCAGTGGTGTTTTATTTTCTTCCTCTGACTGGGTTACTGCACCCTTGCAATTGCCAGTTTAAGCAGGAAGGAGGAATAGGGGGTCAGAGGTGAGGAAATCAAAGCTGCCACTCACCCAGAATGGTCTGTGCTGATCTTGAAACTGTACCTTAAACCATCTTGGATAAGATATTCATGCATTCCTTTCCACAGCCATTTGTGTAGCTTTTCCTTTTAATTACAGTAATTTCGCAGTTATAAGCTGCACCCTTTTCATTGAAGAATCCAGCCTACCCCAGTAGTGCGGCTTATATTCAGGTGCGGCTTATCTATGGACAAATCCCAGTGAAATGCCAACCTAGAAGTGAGAGCCGGCCAGGGAGGGCACCTGGGGCTGCGTTTAAAGGCTTCACTGGTCTATGAAAACTGTTTGCAACTTGAGCACCTGACACCAAACTCCACACTCACACAATTCTGTTACTAACTCGTTACTTTGTCGCACATGGATCTTTGCTTAAAAAAAATTTTAAAAAAATGTGGCTCATGTTCAGGTGCGGCTTATATATGGACAAATCCTGTGGGCTACCCGGATGTGCGGCTTATAATCAGGTGCGGCTTATAATTGTGAAATTGCTGTAATTTCTGGATATCATAGATTGCACTTTCAAGAGCTATCACCGTACCATATTAAATTTTAGAATGATTACAAAAATAAATTTTTAAAAAGAACAAAAAATATGAACTTCAAAGGTCAGGCATAGACTATTTAAACATAGGAAATGACAGTCCCACACACCTTGGCATTTCAAACAAGCTGTTTTCCAAAGGTAAAGAAAGGTCACCGTGTTCTGACCTAATGGTTACTCATCTGTTTCTTCACATTCCAGAAGTTTATGTTCTAACCATCAGAGTGTAAAGTGTCTCATTAATTTACTTTTTTCTTATTAGCAAATATTACATATTTTGTACAAACAGCAATCTATCAAACGCTAGGGTGCACCCATCTCACCTCATAACACTAAGGGTCAAAAAGCTGCTTGTAGATGATTGGACAATAACTTTTTAAAGCTTATTCTGCCTACCTGAAAGTCAGTATTTAAAGCTAAATCTGTCATAACTCAACATTCCCAGAATATTCTGTAATAAAACTGCTTCTTCCATCTGTTGTGGGAATTCAGAGGGGCTGCATCTGCTCTACTTTGTCCAAAGCACTTCATTTGGAATAGAAATGAGCAGTACTCCTCCAATCTGTGTGCTGACTTCAGAGCAATTAGACAGCATCTAAAGGGAGGGGCAAGAGGTAGGGATTTGCCTGGGAGCCTGGATGTCCTCTCAAGTCCTGTTACTGCCATATACTCTTAATGGGTGACATTTACAGACAAGAAGCTACTAGGTCTCTTGGCTGGTAAGAATGTCTTTTGTGCCAGAAGAACATTCATAATCTCATCTAATAAATTTAAACTGAAAATGTCCACAAATTCCTTGTTGGGGTTTTTTTTGTTTTGTTTTGTTTTGTTTTTTTTTTAAATTAAGTTTCACCCAATAGTTAAAAGTTCACCCAAAATATCAATAGTGCTAATCTTTATGCTTGTTGATACCCTCCTAAACCCTTGTCAGACTGTCATTACTGAGTGCAAGTGCCTCCTTCTGCAAAGGCTGAACCTCATAATCCGTTTAGCATCTAAACCCAATGTCCACAGAGAAAAACATTCCCCAGAAAAATACACCAAGAATCCTCATGTCTGTATGGGCACTGAGTGTATCCCAGAGGCTTTATGCTAAGCAGCTGAAATAACTTTTGTGGAACTGTTTAGACCATCAAACAAAGGAAGCATAGCCATTCCAAACATGTTTTTCTTCTTTACTCTGGATTGAAAAGTAAATGTCTTACTACTTACCAGTGTCTTCATCTATTCTTTTCAAGACTTGGGACTATTCACTCATCCAGTAATCCTAAAAAGAGGAAAGCAAGAATGCTTATTTTAGGTGCTATCATCAGGTTTAACTTGATGGATCCCAGATTTAAGTTGATGGATCCCAAATTCAGCATTTTTATGAGCATTTAAATATGACATAGTAAAAAAAAAAAGAAGTTGAACAACACTCAATAACTTGATAAAAGTTTCCGCATAATCAAAACCACTGCAATAGATCTAAATGTGTATGTAAGACATATTTTTCTCCCATCCTCTTTATTAGCTTTTCAGTCCCTAAACAAGGAATTATGAATTGACCTGGATGCCTTTTCCTATGGTGCCAAGGCAGGTATGCTTCACAAATTACAAACATTTACGTTTTTTTATTTCCAAATCTCCCAACAATGGAAATAAGAGTTGCAGGAATTCAAAAATCAAAGGCTCATGACTGCATGAAGTCAAAATACTTCCTATCCTGGTTTTCTCTGGTGTTTTCTTCATCAGTCTAGAAGATGCAGGTCCTGCCTATATCAAAGAGTCTTTGACAGTTACAGCCAAAAAAAGGATAAAATTAGGATTAAATAAAGAAAAAAGAAATCTGAGAATATATCCTACAATGAAAACAAAAAAGTATTTACACAGCTTTGTAGAACAGTCCAAAACACTTAGTTTGTGCCAAGATATTAAATATAAAATATATTTATTTTGCAAGTCATTAATTTAAAAAATATTTTCATTCATCATAACATTTTGTTGCAGATTTAAAGCCTAGGTTCATTAACAGAAGCATCATAAGGAGCTTAATCTAGCTTGGACTTAGTCTGTGCTAAGAGCTTGTCTTCTAGCTATCATGGGTGAGTATTTTGGGTGTATTTTTAAGCTCAGGAGCACCACAAACAGCTCAGGAACTTCTTTCAGTTTAACAAGGAGATTGACAAAGCTACTTTTACTTCCTACAAAAATGTAAGATAGCAATAACAAAGACCAGCACTTGAAGAGTAACATGAATTTGTATACAATACTCTATTCAGAGGCAATTAAGAGTTTCATTTACAGCAGCTTGTTACCAAAGTAGTGCCAGCAGTATTTATTAATTAAAGGTGTTTTTTCATCCTTAACTCCTTTGTGAAGAAAGTGAGAATTAGTCTACTGTTTCTGGGGAATTAAAGTTTTCTAATAATTTAAAAAACGAGGGTGACTAGTTCTGCCACCCACTTGCCCTGGAAACATTCTGCCTCTTATACATGCCAGGAATTACGGCAGCTCTGATTCAGTCTGCCTATACATTACTTTAAATATCGCTGTACAGAATCGAAATGATTTTGTACATCAACCAAAATCTGTGTTGGTGTTCTTTTATAAAAGCTCTGCTCTTGGCTTTCAGAAGAACATGTTGTTTCATTTCCCTAAAGAAGCTCAGAACATCAAGGAAAATAACATCAAGTGATAGCGGGTTCAAACATATTTCTAATCTTTACAACCCTTCAGTAGTTACATTAAAAAAGTGAGGCATAATTTATTTCTGATGAAACAGAGTTGCTCAGCTTTCTGCTAATAGGATCCTCAGGGCAAAAGGGGTAGGGAAAGCAGTGATAAAAGTAGAGAGCTTCATTTTACTGTTTTTTTTTTTCCTAGTCTGGAAACAATAAATTAATAATAGTGTTTACTCTGATTATCGTTGATTTAGGATAAATTGTTCTCATTTAGCAAATGGGGAAATGAAATTCAGTGCCCAAGGGACTAAGAATGTAAATCTATGCCAAAGGCTACAATTGAAGCCACATTTACAGATCCATTCTGAGTTCCTGGATTAATTCCAATCATTGCTGATAGTAGGGAGGCTGATATTCTAGTACCGTTTACCGGTTTAATGATGCAAGTTGCCAGTCCTTTCTCCTCCTCTCTCTTTTCTTCCCCTTCTCCTCTCCTCATACATCTCATAAAATTTATTTGTTTTTTTTTTTTTAATTAATCCTTGAAGGACCACTAGCTTTCAGGATTTTTCTTTTGGAAAAGCCAGTGTAATTTTTCTTAAAGGTACATGCCTATGCTTTAATACTTATAATTCATCCAAAATTATTCTTCAGCCAGAGAGTACTTATTCAATGCAGGAATTGAGCAACAAAACGTCAGAACCTTGAAATGGCATACTGTACTACTAAAAAAAAGTACTTCTCAGGAAAAGCATAATAAAAGCAATAGAAACACCACTGTTCAGCCAAAAAGACAATTTGGGCAAAGTGTACTATTAAAGGTATTTTCATTTCCTTAAAGTTCTGTGGTAACATCATACTTCCCATACTTGAAACCAAGGAACGAGGGTACTTAACTTGAAAACAAGGAAAGAGGGTACATAACACAGTACTGAAGCTGATGACAGACAGCAAAAAGCTTCAGGCTAGTGTTGCAATTCCTCCTATGGAAAGTATCAGTGTTTATTACTGCTCATTAAAATTTAATTTTACAGAGCATCTTTAAAAGGTCATTTGTGAAATGAGAGTATTATAGCCGATATTACTGACTAGTTAGAACTTTGAGAACACAAATCCTCAATCTTGTTGCTTTCAATTATTAAAGCTAAGGCATAAATCTGATTAATTCCTCTCTTTTTAATAAAAAGTAGTTTATTGTTTTTCTATGTATCTAGCCCAGTCATTTACTTTGAGTTCTCCCGATTAATACCTTTGTCTTGAAAATGACATTGTATTACTACACTGATGTATTCATTACCTCATATTGCATTTACCATATTCTGTGATGGCGTGTCCCTTAATGTTTTAGCCACTTACCATAGATGCTGCATTTAGCATTTACATACCATGTATGGAAGCAACAATTTCTGCAAATATCAAACCAAAGACTAGTTTAGAACACAAAAACTATATACCTGGAGTAGCACCCAAAGAGTTCAGTAGCCATATTCCAATAGCACATGCATTATTTTATCCTAATATTCAGTGCAATTTGATGCTGCTTAGAAATCCATTCTGACAAATATTGGTTTCATGCAAGTGTGCAGGCTACCACTGCTTCCTTCACAGGCTGCCAATGCAACTTAGAGATATAGCTGATCCATTTCTTTCAAGGAAAAGAGAATTAAAAGTGCATAGATGATCAATATTAACTCTTAAAACCTAAGTTTAAACCTGGAACTCAATTTCTGTACTGCTGATTTAGAGACATGTTTGTGATCTGTTCTGACAGCTTCTCCTTGTTGGCACAAAGACTGTGCTGACTTTGAATGTTATCAATAGCTTTTGGTGTACTCTATTAGAGGTTACAAATGATTAAATAATAGCACAGGGGTGAGCTTTTCAAAAGGGGTACATTTTCAATGGTGTAGGGTTTTGGTTTGCTAATTTGAGATTTCTTGGCTTATGCACTAATTTATGTGTTGGGTCTAGTGCTGGCTAAATTGCTAGTGCACTCACTAGAATTATGCACATATTTCTTGTTGTGAGATAGGATTAGGAGAAAAAGCAAAGTAGGCCTAAACTTTAAAGGGTATAAAAAAACCGTTATCAACAGAAACTAAAAGAATAAGAAGAATCAGAATAAAACTTTCTAAACATTTCTTCTCCCCTCTACATACTCTTTTCTCTGACACTGATAGCACACAGAAACAAATTAGTCAGTTTAGTATTTATAAATTGCCTTTTTCTAGCTTGCTTAGGGAGCAAAGTCTCTTTCCTAAAGTTATGGAGATTTTTCTATAAGAAAATAGTTGTTTTGTGGCTTTAATGTTATAGTGAATTAGACGCCCGGGAGAATGTAATTTGATCACTGTGTAAAAGTCCCACCCCTTGACTTACAGCTTTTCTCACAACTGTTTTTGAGGGCTCACACTTTAGCTATTGGGGTACACTTTAAAGAATGAGCTGTCCAGAAGCAAAGGCTCTCATCAATCTATTCCTGATATCATCTTTAGATCTATCTGGGAACAGAGGTTTTCTTCCCTGAGGGCAAAGGATCTTCATCACTCTTCTCTCTCTCTCTCTCTCTCTCTCTCTATGTTCAAACGTCTCATGACATCACAGCTACTTTAACACCTGCTTGTTTAGTATGAATTCCTTTGCTCATATCTGCAATGTGAAGGCTCCACGTCCCCCCACCTCCATGCTTCTTCTATAATTTATAATGATATTCAGTATGCCATAGTCTTATCACCATAGCTTACAAGAGAATTTTAACTTAAGGAATCTCCTTATCTTCCTGTCCTATCTGGGACCTGACTCTTCCTTTTTGTCTGACCTTGATGTCTCCATGTTTTTTCTCTGTGTGTCTATCACTCTGCTCCTTTCACTCAAGGGAGGATGGAAGGTCTGTAGGTCTCATCTGTGTATTAAAGAGTTAAGATCTTTAAGAAGTTTCTTAAAACTTCTGGATGGATCTGAAAATATTTAAATAAAAGTTTACTCTTTAGAGTCTTTTTGGTACTAGATCCCATCATATAGATTGAAGATTGTTTTCTAAAACTGAATAAATGGTTTAAGCAATTCCATCTCTTTCTTAGCCTCACCATAATTTACATTTCACAAAGAAATGGTAATATTACAAATATTAAAAGAAAAATAAATAAAACTGCAAAGAGACAAGTGCTACTAATCAAATGAAGACTTTTTTCTAGGATATTTAAGTCAGACATTTAAAAGCAAATAAATATAATAAATCAACACCACACATGGAAGCTAAAGAATGTAAAGATTGCAGGATATAGATTTCATCTTCTCTGTACTAATATGAATATATTTACAGCACACATATCTCGAAGCAGAGGGATCTATAACAGATGTGTATTTCCAACTACCAGTCTTAGAAAGACCTGCTTACTCTCATCTCCTTCCATCCTTTATTTTCAAGCTTTCCCAAAGTTTTAGACAAATCCTTCTGCATCACTCATTTTCAAGCTTTAGGTAGGACCTCAGAGTTTGAAGTCTTGTAGAGGTCTAAATCCATCAGAAATTAAAGATTCATCTATCCAACACCTTTTGTAATAGCAATCCCATAGCTCCTTTCCACACGGGCTCAGTCAGAGCCCACATAAAGTGTTTTAACAGTCAACTTATTTCTAACGCACAACCAGAGAAAATTAGAGTCTCGTTAACAATTGGCACACAGACACAGGGCAAGGGATGTCTGGACTAAATGGTTTGTTTAGACTGACCAGATTCAAACTCCAGAATGTCAAACTGCACTCAGAGAATGAAGTTTATCTATTTATCTATTTACCAAGAGATGATAGTGAACACCTTCAATCCTCGATTATAAAGGTTTTCAAGACAGCTATATATAATGCAAGATTCAGTAAGATGTGTGATTTCACTTGTGCTCCTTGGACTGCATCGATATTTGATACTGAAATTATAATGGACTTGTTCTGAAGGGAATGCTAGAATCAGGCATATCAAATATAGCCACCTGCTACTATTAAATAGCATTTGTAGTTTGCCCACTGTGATACCATCTTGTAAGTGAAGTTCAAAACGTATGAGAAAACTTGCTCTAATAAGAAACCCATTTCAACAGAAACACCAGGTTACATTAAAAAAAAAAAAAGGATTTGTTTCTTAATACCTTTTTAAGTAGTTTCAGATAAACTGTAGGGAAACATCCATGTGATGGCTAACAGCTGGCCTGGAGGCTTCACAGTTATAAATAATCCTAATTACAATTTTTTTAACTGAAATATAACTAATTATGTAACTGCCTTAATTATATAACTTTGCCAGTCTGGGCTGTTGGGGAGGTCTAGGCCACTGGGGACACGGGCAGGTAGCAACTGGTTCAGGCAATGAGGACTGACCACAGGGACCTTCAAAACTCTGCAAGAGAACTGTACTCAATAAAAGTTGGCTGTTATCACATGAACTTCAGTGTGTTCAGTCATATGTCTGATCTCTGAAACTGCACCACATCCACATACCTTTAGCTATCCAATTGCACCAGAAAAAGAGTAAACTTTAAAAATCATAAACATTTTCCAGTATACTTGAATTTTGTCATTCGGATAACAAGCAACGACCTTCATGTAATCCATCACCAAAATTATAAATCACCTCTGAAATTTACAGTAGAAACAGATGTAAACCTTAAGTCTAGAAAAAAAAAGAGAACCAACGCTTTCCCTGAAACTTCCTGATTTTTAGTCTGTCATTCTAAACAAAAGTCGGGAGGACTGTAATTCAGAGAATCACCTGTTCAGATTGTTTTGAATCTGCTCCAGAGCAAGATCTTTACCTGCAAGTGCCATCAGCACACTCACACAGCAGTATGATCAATGTATTTGAGTCTAAACCGTGGCCTCTATGAGGCCTCCAAAATTCTTTAATGGCACTTACTTTCTACTGCTAATAGGATCAGCCTCATGGTAAGACTTGCAAAAGCTCAAAAAGCTCTGAAAAAACAATTTCCGCAATAGCCTCTCTACACAAGAAGGAAGTAGCAAAGCTGTGGGCAAACTAACATTCCTGAAGTTTTTCTCACACCATTTTCTGATGACTTTACCTATTATTTTTGTAAAATCTTTTACATATGTATTCTAAAAAGACTTTTTAAATCAGGGCAGCTGGTTCTGGAGAGCACAGGAATAGGAAGCAATAACATAATAGGAAGCAAAATGTCCTTTCAAATGCAGTTTGCAAACTCACCCTTATTTGCTATATACTGCGTATTTTTTATTTATTTGTGTCTATAATACACATATCATCTCCAGTACCATGGAAATAATCAACAGAGAATCAAAACCTGGAGCTTCTACTAGAGCACAAATCAAAAGCTGTTGGAATCCAACAGCTGGAGCCTGTCTCATTATTTCACTGCACTTTGATGTGCTTTTCAGCCAAGTATCTTAGAGATTTACTTACAGATATGTCTATCTACAAATTCTACATTGCTTGCACATTATAGCTTCCAACAGAGATAAATACACTGAGTTCTCATTAAAAAAAAAAAAGTCTTTTATTAAGCACAAAATCCTGTAAATAGAGGAATTGAAAATCAGCTGCATCTAATAAAAGAATCAAGTTTGTTATTGACTTTGAGATGGTAGTTTCCATTAGATTATCCATCATACTTTTATTGTGTGATCAACTGCCTAATTAATTTCATACTCATGCATTTAGGCAGAAAGCTGTATGTTTCAACGGGCTTTGCTATAATCCTGCACCTGCGGCCTCAGAGATTTAGACAGCTCTCTATCATAAGTTTATACTGTGCCTATAATCATGTCAGCTGGAGTACGGTTCCAACTATCCAGGCTGTTGAAATATAACAGTATTTAATTTCTGAGGCACTAGAAAATTTGCATCTGTGGTTATGTATCTTTGGGTTTTAATCAGATGAAAGTCACTGTGAGATATTAAGAGAGTTACATACAATATTTTGCTCAGACAGTTCTAGTGGATGTATCAGATACTGTTTTGATTTTCCTTGCTTATCTAGTAATATGAAGAGATGAGATCATGCTATTGTATAATGAATGTTGATTGCCAACAGTATTTGATTTTGCAACCATTCTGTAGTGATAATTAAAGATAACTTGATATCCTATACAGTGATAGTTAAAGATTGCTTTGTATGTGTTATTGCATAAATAAATGCCACTGAGAGAATGAATGTATTTTTTACAACTTTTTATCAGGAATATATTTCAAGGCAAAAAAATTCACAAGTCTTAATAACACAGTAGTCTTCATGACAAAATTTGTGTTATTTATCCTTTATTATCTTCTGGTTTATGGAATTTACACTAAGCAAAGTTTTAGTAGTTTAGAATGCATTAGCAGTACCTTCCCCAGAAAGGACAAGAAATGCAGTCTGATGGAAGCTACGCTACCACACACTGATTACACCAGGCCTGCTGGGGCCCATGGTGGTACCTTCTGTGATTACAATGAGCTTCTGATAAGGCCCACATGCAGTTGAGATTTAGATGTTTATTGCACCATTTGGAAACCTGAGGAAGCAAACATTTAAATATTCTGTTTTCCACTAATAAACTTGACAAAAATTCAGATATTCATACCATTATAATGTTGGCCAAAACTACATGGACTTGATATTCAAATGAAACAATACACAAAATGTGACATAGGTGTCAAGTTGGAGTTGTCCTTTTCATGTCAGTAGCCCAAGGAAAGCATAGACAGGCCCAGCCAAAGAGATTAGTAATTTTATTTTATCTTACTTTCAGATTAGGCATAATGACTCTACGGTTTTCCTGGGCAGAGGAAGAAATCTGCCCCAGCCCTGCAACCACTGCTCTGCTGATATCTAGCATTCTCTCCATTTAGAACGTGTGAGATGACACAGAAATGCAGCTTTATTCACTCAGGTGTGCAAAGAAGTGCCACGGCATCCTGTGCACTCCCTGTGTGCCAGGAAAGCAGAGAAGCAAAAGCACCTTCCTTTGTACTGCCACAACCAAGCCCTTTGCTGATTATTTTAAATTTGCACAGTGTATTCAGCAGCAGACACAGCCTCAGCCCTATGGCCGTGAACATTATGCCTCCAACCCTGCAAACTGTGATGCTCATTTGGGTGAGTTTGCTTTGGAACAATGCAAGTCTGTGTATGAAAGCAGTGTTTGACTGTCGTGGGTGCTATATCCACCACCAAGCAACTGATGTGCATCTCCAGTGTTAATATTACATGATGATTTTTATCTCTGGAGTTTTATGTTCCACTTTTAATCACAATTCAACAGAGAAGACAGCAAACTCCTTAGTTCACTGGTCAATATAGTTAGCAGATGAACTCCTTAAAAATGACAGATGCGCTTTCACTGCTGCAGTTCTTCCTGGTTTAGAAAGGATGTGTCAGGTGTTGAAACTTGCCAATTAAATGATCTTCATTCTTGATGTGAGCTTTAGTCATTGAGTACCTTGTGAGCTGAAATCTCCCTTCTCTCCTGCTCAGTAAGAACCACCAGACTAACACCTATACATTCCCTTCTGGATCACTGATAATTTGAAGCTGATAATTATTTCTGTTTTTTGCTAAGAAACTGAAGGATACCTGTGCCTCTGATGTATTTCCACTGTGTGTCTTTGTGTATGTCAGAAAGCTATCAGTTCCCTGCGATCTAAGAAAGCATTTCTGCTGACATTTTTCTTACAACTTTTCATTCCAATTTATAAAGTTACCTGTTGAGGAATTTTTATGATACCACCTACTTCCCATAGAGGCTACCACCTAAGCCTTGATTAGTTCACAGGAGATCAAACTCCCTAACAAGTTACTGTCAGTTGCAGTTTTTAAGACTAGAACTAGGTCAGGTTTATTACCTACATCAATTCTTTCATGTAGCATAGCTAAGACAAAAAATGGATTTTAGAACAAAAAAAAAAAGAAGGAAAACAGGACTGAAAGTCTAACTAACAGATATAAAAATGCTTCTCATCTCAAAAGTGAAATGCCACAAATGATTTTTAAATTGCTAAACCCCCGAGGCTGAAGCCATATAGTCTCCAGCTTTGACTAAGAGACCTTAAAATAGTACAGGAGGTTTTGTTACACACATAGTAGATGAGTAGAATCGTTTGTGATATGGGATCCCTTAGATATTCATTCAGCAAAGGCTCTGGAAATGATTTTTTGTTCTGATGAGGATAGAAATAGCTTTACACAATATTGATCTTCTCCAAGTCTTGGGATTTCTCTGTGTAGTTTTGGAAGAGCTACACTACAGTGGAAGCAGTAGTCAAAGCTTTATAAAAAGCTGTTTTGTATCATATTTAATTACATTTTCTTTCTCTTTACACCTCATGATAACTTATCTCTCTATGGAATCCCAGACACCTTTCTACAACTAACATCCATTTTGTGCTATGCCTTTATTGTCATGTTTTGGTGTTTCAGGTTCTAATTCAAGAAATGCAAACAAACTGTGAGGGACCACAGTACCTGTTAATAAATGTAGGGCTTGTGATTAAGGGTTTTGTGGGTTTTTATTTGTACTGACCAGCCAAGCTATATTTGCCCATTGTGTCTATGGATAGGCATAGAAGCAATCAAACACAGAGAACCATGTTTACTTTTTTTGGTTTGTTTTAAATTTTGTTTCTTTTAGTGGCAGTGTCAGTTGTGCTCATGTTTTCAGGCCATCAGCTACTCAATGATTAAGCAGAGAGCAGCTGACAGCAGATAGAGTAAACCTGCTTTCCCCAAAGCACTGACAAAATGATGTCTACAGCTACAGCATTCGTGGTTGTAAAGCAGAATTGTAACAAACAAAACAGATACTAAAATATAAAGTTTAAAGGAATTAATAAAGGAAGCTAAAGTTCATAGGTAACCAGAAATTCCTATTGTAGTGATGTAACAATCATTATTAATCCTCTTGCTTGAGCCCACTGAGTTTGGGGATAAGCCATGGAACTAGACACAGATGGCTTTAAGATATACTTAGCAAGAACAGGCATCCCAGGAGAAAACATGACTTAAACATATTTTTGGGTCATGTCTCCTCTCCTGTATACTCCCTATTCCTGCCAGTACTAATTAATGTACAAGATCAGACAAACATTGCCAGCAAGTGTGTGACAAGCAGTCTAAATGGGAATCTTTCCTAACACAAATGAAACACACGGGAAGTGGGATGAGGTGTAGACAAAATACCATTATACTGATTTTTTTCATCTATATAATGTCAAGTGAAAAAATCTATAAAAAGCAAGGAAGAGCCTTGTGGGTCAGAAGGCTCAGCTTCAACACAAAGTGCACCCACAAAGCCAGTTTACAACACTGAAAGACTAAAGCTGTAACTCCACACATGCCAACAAAACCAAGTAAACAAACCCATAGAAAAATTATTCCCATGGGTGTGTCATCTTCAGCATCTCCAAGTCTCCTATTGGTCACCATGTCCTTCCTCTTGTAAAATACAGCAACGCAAAAAGGAGAAAAGTTCACCGGTAGCTTTATGTAGCAACATTTGAGAACAGAACCTGACATCTTTCCCTTCTGAAATCTATTCTTAAATAATCTACCTGCTTATGTTTCAACCCTTGCCAGCTTTTTCTATAAGTTCATCCCTTTAAGAGGATGGGTAACAACACATCTGATCTTCCAGTGAAACCCCTCTGAGGTTGTACATGTTGCCCCCAACCACAGTTAGGCAAGAGCTACCATCTCAAAAATTGAATGCTGTCTTCTTGTTTTAGAAAAAAAACCTAAAGCAAAATGCAGAAATGCAAAATATTGAAGACATCAGCTGGTGTGATGAGGCTGTCAGGTACCTTCACGGAGGAGGGCATCTCACACTTGAAAATCTCAACAGAATATGGAAATGGGGTGCTTAGATGAGGGGAAGTTTTCCTAACATTCCCATTCCCATGGTAGATTAAGACCTCACAAAAATGAGGTTTTAGGATAGCCTATCTGAAGATAGGAAGCAGTGGGGCCTAACCAGTGCATCCTGGGCTATCACGACAGAAACCAGATGCAGTTGAAACATACTGTGCTGATAAATGACTGGGGGGAAAAAACAAAACCAAAACAACAAGCCAACCAAAACACCAAAAAGCTCCAACCAACCCAGGTAGACAGAAGGTCACCTACTCCTAATCACAGCATTGCAAGCAGAAAAAAAGCTCTAACTTCTTTTGTGTTAAGATGTAAGTTCTACTTGACCTACATGGAGCCAAAGCACTTGCCTGTCACTTTGCATATTGCAGCTGGTTTAAAAGCTGCAGTCTGAAACCTAACCAGAGTGTAAGCAGGCAGGTACCTGAGTGAGTAATGATAGGATGGATTTGAACAAATACAGAGAATCCCAGCCAATCCAAGTGCAGATGTATCATTGGCCAAGGAAATGAGTGACTGGGACCACAAGCAATCACACGTGTGTGCCTGGGAAATTCAATCTATTTAAGAAGGGTCCACAAGAATAAACAGCTCAGTCTTCTGTCATAGACTGTCATGTTGTTTGTCTCTGACCCGGTACAATCAATGTTACACTTGCCTAGGAAAAAAAAAAATAAAAATCAGTCAATACTCTTAACCATGGCAGGTCTAAAAACAAGCGCAGAAAGCAGATGTTTAAAGGAGAATTTGTTTAAAGATGAATTTCTGCAGCCCAAAGGAAAGTTTGTTTAGAAAGGTAAATAAATATGACTATCCTAGTCGTATTCCAAAGGGGAAAAAAGAACTATAAAAACCTTTCAAAAGTCTAAAGATTTTTCTGAACCTACAGATCCTTTGCCGTTAGAATCCTTGCTTATGTTATGTATCTTTACTACATTTTATATACACTGCATTTGTATTCACAGGGATGCATTTCTGTACACACATAGTTCCCAAACCTCTCCAGCTCCTATTTTTCACTGAAACATTGGGATCCAGGCTTGCATGAGCCTGCAGCACTCCAGCTGGGTCACAGAGCCTTGCCAGCAGCCCTGCTCAACATGGCAAGATAATTTTCCAGTCTTCTGTTTAAACATTGTGCAGTGAATATGATTTCTGATTCAAAATAATAATGGCATATGGCACAGCTTTAATAGCACTGCCATTTTGGACAGCATGGAAGGGGTTTTTTTTTCTTTTTAATTTGCTGTATTAAAACACAATATCTGAATTAGTTACTGCAAATGGACAGCCAAGAGTAACGAGGATGACCTATTCAAGATGGAAATTTTGTGCTAAGGCCTTCTGTGGAAGTTGGCTAAATGATGTCACAGACACAGGAGTTCAAGGGTCTGATGAAATGGCAAAACATGAACAATTAAGTATGTCTTTAAATTTAAGAAGCACCGTCCCAGGTGTTGCCTGACTCCCACCCTTTCTGTTTCTGTCTTTCTTGTTGTTGTTTTGTTGGGTTCTTTAATTATTTTTTTTTATTGCCTATCAGGATACCTGATTGGGAATTAATCCTTGACAGCCTTTGAAACCATTAAAACATTCAAGTTAATTTTCCTCCATCCTCCAAAATGTAGTTGTACTTTGGGCAGGTATCATGCGTTTGATTTGTATTCCCTTTACACAAACTCAATTATTGCACAAGTCCTTTTATCATTTAAACAAGAGAAAGAATTCAAGAGCTTGAAAGAGCTGTAGCACAGCAGATCAACATACTGGCAGTGAGTGACAGTTTAAGACCCTCAATCTCACTGCTGAAATATGAGAATTATTTTTCAAATAGCATAACTGCATAACAGAAATATCACTTCATTCCTACTCTGACAAGAAGTGGCTTCTCCAACTTTGAACTTCATACACACAATTTAAATTAGCTCAAGTTTCTCCTACTCCTATCATTAACCTCCTAGCACTGAAATTCTTTGCCTTTTCTTTGTTCAAGTCTAACAAAATGGAGATTGTTCTAATGCAGCTTTACCTAAAAACACAGACCAAATCTCCCCCAAAACACCCCAAAAGTAGTAGGCAAAGTAGTCAGGAGAGTAATGTACATTTAATTTCAAAAAACTCATAAAAGCATATTGGAAGACTGACTGTTAGTGTTTAGAAAAAAAATTAGAATTATTTTATGTAAGTTTTGCCTCTTTTTATTTACCTGAATATTTGCATAATTATTTATGCCCCAGTTACAGACTCTCAACCAGCCACCACGTATCTGGATGCAATCGAACAGTGGAATCATATCCCAATACTCTGTTTCCAGAATAACCAACACCCAGCAATGTAGCTACAGCTGCATTTAGTGCATTTCCTTACAATAACAGGGTATTTTAATTAAAAACAAGGGATATATGCAAGTGGTTTAAAGGCTCCTTCAACTGAATCTGTTACTGCAGCATGGGAACCAATGGAAATAGTGCTGTCTTTTTAAAATATTCCATATTTGAAAGAAAAATAAAATCCTGTGGTTAAGACTAAATGAGCATTAGGGAAAGCAAATAGATGTTTTCTTTAAATGGATATAAAAAAATATAGTCCATATTGCTGCCCCTTTCTTTCACTGAGGAAAACTCCTTTCAATTTTCAGTCTGCCTTAAGACAGTCTTAGAATTCACAGCAAGGAGAGAAAAAGGAAAAAGTGTTCTCCAATTCTCTCAGTCACTGAGCTCCACACTGCAAACACCACACATCAATAAGCCTTGCTCAGGTGTAGATGAATGAAGTCTTGCACTCTTAAGAGCCTGAGACAGAATACCAGAGATTCAGAGCTCTACCTTTTTTAAGCCCACTCCATCACCTTCCCCATTAGAAACAGGACATGGAGAAAAGAAACGAGACAACACCCCCATACTTTGCAGTCAGCATGATCCTGTCTCACCTGAAAGCCTTCATTCCCTAATAAAAGGCTGCTTGGATTTAAACTTCCTACTGGAGCTGTACATCTGACCTCCATTCCTCCTTAAAAACATCTCACCAAGATTCAACTTATCTTTTAAAATCTGTGGGCTCTCTCCTATCTTGATTCTTTCTCTCTCTCCAACTCTGAATGGTTGTAGAAAAGCAGCTTCTCATAAATCCTCTGCTTTCCTTCCTGTCCAGTACTGCATCAGTAATCTTTAACAAAGCAGCTTATGGAATAGCATCCACAAACTGTGGAACAATTTTCAATTCCTGCACAGTGCTATGAATGATCTTAAAAAAAGGAAGAGATTGTAACCTATGAAAAAGAAATACTTTGAAAATTATGTTTTTCTGTTTTCCTTCCCTGCAGCTTTACACTTGAATGGATTAGTAATTTAGCAGTGTAACTACAGCGTAAATCAGAATATTTTAAAACCTTGTTCTTGAGAATTGGTTTAATATATATGCTGGAAAATATATACCTCTCTTGTGACTCGTCTGTGCAGAGTACTGTCCACTGAGCAATGTTTATAAAACCAGAAATCCTTGGAAACAGTTTTGCTTTGTTTCCAGCCTGTAGCATGCCTTGCTTCTCAATTCTTCAGAGGGATGAGATACAGCTGTAGTCTGGTGTTATTCTTCATAAGCATTAAAGCATAAAATTACCATTTATTGCAAGGTGTAAGACAAATTAAATAAGAGACAAAATGTATCTAATCTAAGTGAAACGTCTTTTTGCTTTTAGTATAACTTTATTTCTTTAAAGAGACTATATTCAGGTTGGTGATGACTTAAGGAAAGAAAAAACTGAACACCTAGGA
>VRYO01000617.1:2454721-2474577 GCA_009812075.1 Sialia sialis | reverse complement strand
GTGCGGCTTATATTCAGGTGCGGTTTATAATCGTGAAACTACTGTACATCTATTTCTAACAGCCATCATCAATCAGAAAAATGATATTATATGCCTTTTAAATAGAATGCAAAATCATTGGAATCATTCCAATGTCAAGATGAAACCTTAAACTGTATGTTCACAACAGAGAAATTAATTCATCAACTTTACTATTGAATTAGAAGTAGTCTTTTGCTCTGTTTAAAGGAAGAATGGGAAAATAGACAACAAAAAAAAAGGATGGGTTGTATAGGGAATGTCTGGCACAGAAGATGTGTTTATAATGCAAAGACAAAGATAGAAAGAAGGAATAAACTACACTTGTCTCTGGTAATGTACAGTATATATAATTATATAATGGAGACTGAAAGACAGCTTTCTATATTTCCTGTACCTTTAGAATGCATAACAGCAAGATTATAGAGATAGAAACCTCTATTTTCCCCAGGAAATAACCTAATTTTCATTTTAAATACCCTCCTATTCGGTCCCCTTTTTTTGTAAAACTCAACTTCCATTGTTTGTCCACATAACTTCTGGAAAGCAAGCCTAATGTTCTATTTGCCCTTGAACATCTCTCTTCCCCATATTGAGAAGCATTTAAGAAATATGCTTCAGCTCTCCTTATAATGACCTGAAGGACAATCTAAATGCCACCAGGTCCAGGCACTGTCACCTGCACTCTGTGGTTCAGACACTCTCCGACCAGGAAAACAAAGGAGACAGTTTAAAGACACAAACTCTAAAATCAAGCATCAAAAGGAGTTTAAAGATGTTCCTGTGATCTTAATCTAGTAATAGTGGAAAAATAAATTAGAAATAGTCTGACATCCATTTCATCCTGTGAAAGCAGATAAGAGCAAAAATATTGAAGAAGAACTGCTTTGTAATGCACGGCTGTAAGAAACAATCCTCAGGATATTTGCCACTGGAATAGTAGTAGGGATCTGTATTTTCTTTTAAATCTGCCTTTATTAATATACCACTTCTTCCCACAGCATTCAATGCAAACACATCTCCAAATAAAAATAATTCTCTGCAGAATGACATTGATAATTACTTAGTTCATCAGCAAGGACTGCTAAAATCATCCTGAGAAAAAAACCTGAACCATCTGCTTTCTTTCCTCTTGGTGTGAAATAAGGGTGGAATCAGTAAGGTTGGTAGAAAATGTACTGCTCACATGAAACCACTCATTTAGGAACACAAAAATATTCCTAATAAATGAGCAGGTCATGTACAAACCCTAAAGCCTGAAAAGCAGGTCAGTCTGTGCTTTTCCATCTATATTCCCCTTTCCAATTACCCCTCATTCCTCTCCTCTTAACTTGCCCCTCTTCCCTCAACACACAGATCATTCAATATCCTGCTCCTCTCAGCTCCTGTCTTTTGTCTGAATTTGAATTAAACTGTTCCACCAGTTTTCTATTCCGCTGTAAGTCTGGGTGGACAAAATAATAACTGAAGGAGACACTTTTTCATTAGCTCAAGTGCTCATCAAACAGAAGCCTTGATTTGCCAAGGGGAACAAACACAGTCACAACTGTGTTAAGGTTTAATTTACAAACCCAAAGCAGCAAACAACATGCACACAATCCCCTGCTTAACCAGTAAATTTAGACTCTCAGATCCAGGTTCCTGTCTAAATTGTGTCTTAAAGATAATTCAGAAGCTCTAAGGCCCACGATCACACTGAATACAGTTGCAAGTCATATTAAGTGGTTAAGGTTTGTCTGTATAACCAGAGAAAAAGCAACATGTGATCATTGTCTCTGGTGCAATATTCCTGGATTAATAAAACAGCAGGACTGACATGGTTTGCACACAAACAGTAGGACAAACTGATTTCATAAACATTTCTAATCACATAATAGAGTAGTTGCTATGTATACTCCACTTTTCAACATTTTAAGTAGCTAACAATTTTTTGTCAAATGCAAAGTGGGGCTCTTCCACTCCAAACAAATTCTTATTTAGTTTTTCCAAGAGTGTTGCCTCCAATGTGAAATTCCTCTATGTAAGCAGAAAGCTTCAGGAAAATCTGCAATGTCCTTGTTCAAATTCCAAAGGCACAAATTAAATCACTTAATCTGCCATGTTTACATACTGGATAAACAAGGAGAACGTTTTAAAATCCTTGTGTGGTTTTTATGCACTGAAAGGTTAGAAACAAGTATGGAATGCATCACTTATTAATTTCTGAAAGTCTGAAGGACTTTACTACAAGTTTGCAGTACTTAACACACTTGGGCTCTGGAAAGTGGAGAGCAGCTGGACATGAAAACCAGGTTTCCCTCACAGCTATTGCAAGACAATTTTAGGATGAGAACTGCACAGAATCCATACCAGGCACAACTATATTCAGCCATCAGCAGACACTGTGTCATACAAAATCCCTTTGGTAAATAAACCTCCTTACAGGAAACTGGATATTAATTAATTCAAACAATGATATATTCAGTGGTTTAAGTTTAATATTTCAAAAGGTGTAGCAACTGCCCGAAAGTCACGACAATAATCGGTTTCCACTGGAGAACACCTGGATCAGCTAACATGCAGTTTTAAAACAGTTAGGTTTTTTTATGGCTTTTTAAAAATTCTTCATTTTCAGATGCTTCATTTCAGTCCAGGTGTCCGAATACACAGACAGAGATTCCATAAAAGATCTGATAGAGTTTTTCAGATTATTTACCTTTTGTTATTGTTTCAAATACTCTTTACTGCAGTCACAAGCAGGTACTGCACTAAATTTTACCTTTCAGCATAACAAAAAACTCACTGACATTGGTATTCATTTTGCTACGGCATGAGAGAGAAACTTATATCCACTTCTGTGAACAAAAATTTTGCGACCAAAACTCTTGACTTATGCACTGTTTAACTAAGATTTAGTTAATGAAACACTATGAATCATTCATTCCTTTTGCAATTGAATATCTAACACTGCCATACAAGCTCGCAACCAAGCAACCAAGATCAATTTAACTAATTACAAATTTAAGCACTTGCATTATGGACCAGAAGCCCTGAAATGAACAGAACTCGTCTATAAACCTCCACAGGCAAAAAAATTAATCTCCCAGTTACCCTTTTTCTTTGAGAAGAATGACAATCTACAGTTTAACACATCTGTAAAATATCACAAAGTCTTAAATTCAGTTGCTTCTTCAACACATATTTCTCACACAAATTGGGCAAATCAGAAATCATAATTCTGATTTTGGAGAATTTGTTTTCTGAAACACATGAAGGCACTTCATCACCATATCTGCTTTAAAATCCAAATGTACACAAATTCATTTTATACACAAAATTCAGGTTTCTAATCTTTATTTGTGCTGCCTATTGTGATTAAGAATGAGAATCTCTGATTTCAGCCAGCAAACTGCACAGCACAGAGGACTCTGGCAACTGTCCAGTACTCCACTGCAGTCACTAAGACTCTGCATGGAGCAATGTCCCTTAATAATAATTTAAGAAAGATGACACTACTCATTATATCACTTGCTAAAAAGAAAGTTTAAAATCGATCTGAATCTTTAGTGTACCTCTTGTTCTCTTGGAACAGCAACTATGGTTTTAATACGTAACCATTTTCTGTGACTGAATTTCCACTGTATTAACCCATAATTAAATACCAACACACACGTGCACACAGGCATTAAAGAATTCCTCAAATTACCATGTAGCATTTATGTGTTTTCTCTGAACTAAGTTAAACACCTCAGTATCTGTGTACTCACAAGAGAAGCATTTAAAAATATAAGCCTGAGGGTAGATGGGAGGCAAAATAAAGACAAAGTAAATTAAGGGGTACATAATGATCTGTGATTTGAGCAAACCATCCAACTGCAATGCTAAATCTCAATTAGTTTCACGCAATGGATAACAGTAAAGAGGGAGACAATGGCCTGAAGCAATTTTTATACCTTACAGGTAAGACTGATACTATGTAAGGGCCTAGACTGTCAAATGTAACCTGCTCATGGTATTTAACAAAAAGAGTTCTGTCACGTGAAAACCCCACACAATACATTAATAATAATGTGTTTCGATCTAGGAACGATATCAGAAAGAGGGAAAATTTATGCACAGTAACTCTTGTCTTTTCTCTCTGATCTTGTTCCATCGATGTATCACATCACCTCACCCAAGCAACTGGTGCCTTTATTATGACTCAAGTGGCTTGGTTTTAAGTGTTTAGAGAACTGCTCTTCTTTTCCCAGAGTGTGCCAGTGCACTTACTTTTCATAACTAAATTATCCCACCTGTGGTTGGCAATGCATTCATTTTAGAACAGAATAGATCAGACTATTTTAGTTGGAACAATGATCATCTCCAACTGCCTGAGCTCTTCAGGGCTGAACCAAGCTAAGGGTATTGTCCAAATGCCTCTTCAACAATGGCAGGCCTGATTCTCTGAGCTGTTGAGGTCCCTCTACAAGGCAATTCCTTCCTTGAGAGTCCTTCCTTGCATATCAGCAAACTTCCTAATGGTGCATTCAACTCCTTCATGGAGCACTGACCAATGTCCTGAAGAGCACTGTCCTAGAACTGAGCCCAGGGGGACAATCCTGGTGTGGATGCAGATCCCTCCAGTGCAGCTCCTTCAGCCCTGCCCTTCAGCGAGCTCTTCACCCTGTGAACACACTCATCACATATTCCAGCAACTTGTTCAACAGGAAGCTCTGAAGGGCAGCACCATGAGCATTACTAAAATACAGGAAAATTACATGCACCACCTTCCTTTCATTCAGTAGGCAGGTGACCTTAGCATTGAAGATTACCAAATTAATTAAACAGGATTTTCCCTTTGTTAACTCTGCCTGTTGATAGCATTACTCTTCAAATACCTTTCAACAGTACCCAGTATAACCTTCCCCATAATGTTTCCAGGAACTGAAGTTAGACTAACAGGTCTGTAGTTCCCTGGGGTCTTTCCTCACTCCCTTTTTGTAAATTTGGGTAACATTGGCAAGCTGTATTGCAAATTGAGATGATATTGGCTAGCTAGCTTTTATAACAATATCTGTATACTACACAGGATTTAAATATAAATAAATGCAGTTTTGAGAAAGGACTACTACAGATTACATAATATATACAATGCCATGTATATATTTTATCTGCATCTGATTTTCTGTTATTTCATATTGCCATATTCCATTATCATTCAATCAGCAGATAAATATGTATTTTTACATAGCAAATGGTGGCGCTGGGGGGGAAGAGTGCATTTTACTCAGAAAACAACACAGCTTTTTCATGTGCCGAGACATTTGCATTCTTTTGCTTTACCTAAACTATTCAAACTTGCTCATTTTTGAGAGACCTGTAAAGTGGCAAAATGCATTTAAACATTTCAGAAGACCCAGCCCTTCCCCAAACTCTCCATTTTCTCTCCTGTATCAGCAATTTCACTGCCATGTCTGAGTGCTTGCCGACATGCCACCAGGCATCTCTTCCTGTTGACGATTCTGACCTTTATTAATTCAAGTCTGTGCAATCTTCACCACTGATCTGTCAAAACTGACACCTTATCACACTAAGATTTTGCAGGGAGCATTCTGAAATAGTTCACAGGGCATTACATTGAATCTACCTGATACTCAGAGAGAAAATTTACATCTTTCAGCTATTTCTTTTATATTTTTGTGGCAGGATGTCCATACATATTGCAATTAATTTGCAAAACACTTAATACTCCAAAAGACTACAAACAATCCTAATGAGTGACCAACTGTATTCTATTAATTTGTTTTTGTAAAATAGTTTTCAACAGCAGGTTTTGGTTTTCTGTTCAAAATTGCAATAATGATAAACAAATCTTAACATCTTGAAGTTGAACCAGATACAGTTTGAGGCCCTTATTCATAGGTTCAGAATATAAATGTACTTCCCAGGAAATAAAACAGCAGGCAAACAGTATAGCCATTTTAGCATCATCATTTGGAAAAGAACCAAGATTTGGAGAAACCACTGCCTAGAATATTCCACTGACTGAACTATTTACAAGCAACAGTAACAATGGTCAGTGGTGGCTGTATTAGGCAACTTGAAGACTGACATTTCATCAGGTTTTTGCACTAAATTCTATAACACAGCAAACTGCTGCCATAAATATTCTTGCCTAGTTATAACATGGAGGTGGTATTTTTTCATAACCACCTAAAGCCAGCTTAACTCAAAAGGGCAACATTTCTGAGCATGAACTACACAAGAAATGCTTAAAAGCAGCATTATTTACCATATTTAAGTCTCTTAAAAGTCATTACTTTTATATTTTAAGTCCTATATGGTGTGGAATGACTTCTGAAAAGTGTATTCACCATAACTAAGGCAGACTGACTTTTTATCTGCTGTAACTGCACTGAAACCAGGTGAAGGAGGTACTAAGCTTTCTTGAGCTGAGACTGTGTCAGAACCTGCAGTGCTTTATTGACAAGACAATTGCCAACTTGGAACATCACACTTGCACATGGTAATTCTTCTCCGTATGGGTGTACTCCTATTAATAATAACATTTTGGGGAGTCACATAATGGCTGCAGAAATGTGCAGGTTGGACTTTCTTCAATGACCTAGACCTTCTCCTTAGCATCCTACAGTCTTTAGAATCCTCCTGGGGAAAACATACCTTTTATTATATGATGCATTTATAAATATCTCTTCTGCGCCAATACACAAGGATTTCTGAAGTGCAAAGTGCAACTGGGAAACTAATGCTGCTGGGTGCTTATGTTTTTTCAGAGGACATCTTCTCATAATTTTATTCCTGACAGAAATCATATGGCTATTGTGGTCTTATGGGTGTTCTCTAAAACCACCATTTTGTTTAAGACAAGGTTTTTATTCCCTGTCTCTAAAGAGATTAGGGCAAAGGAAAGCAAAGACAAGTCAGAATTACAGACCAATTACAGACTACTCAGCTGTGCTTCAGCCCTGGGCAAACTGATAGAACAAATACATTAAACTGACTATTTATAAGCACTTGCAGATTAACCGTGAGATGAATAGCCACCAACACAATTTTCTTGAGAGCAAATCAGTTGTTTGAGAGCTCATTCTAACTTCCTTCAACACAAACCTGGTAACTAAAAGGAAAGCAGGAAATTTGACATCTTGACTTTAGTAAACCTCTTGACAATATATAACCAGATTGTCTTGCACCAGCTGAGCAGACAAGTTATGTGAAAACTCTGTAAGGGTGGTGAAAAGCCCATTGGATAACCATTAGGCACATTTATGCATGTCCTAGTAATTATGGCCTGTCTTCAGCTGCAGCAAAAAAAGATTTCAGTCAAACGCTTTTAAGAGGTTTCAAATCCAAGAGACAACAAAACAAAACTAAATTGCATAACGAGGTCAGGGTGAAATGCCACTAATAGCAGATGTGAAGAAGGACAGAATATTTGCTTTTCAGGATTTCTGACTTGATTTCTAAAACAGAAAATTAAAGAGGAGTGATGAATTCACTTCCTAAAAGATACATTTAGATAATTTATTCCTAGTCCAACATCTTCACTATCATCTCAATCCTTTTTCATTTCTGCAGAAAACAGTGGTAGAGTCTGGAAAAAAATAAAGTGACATACAAACTAAATCCTGTAAGTGGTTACAAATCGCAGGCCCCTTTTAAAGTTATTGCAAATTTGATGATAAAATGAAAATCCATATAAAGCAACAATTTTCTACAATCACAATTGCCAATGAGACTAAAGAGTTTGTCACTTGCAAGGTATATTAATAAACTACAGTAACCTCCAAATTAAATACCATAGTTTATCCTAAATGCCAATAAATTCAGTAATCTCAGGAAACATAACATGCTGTGAACATTTACCATGAATTGATAGAATTCTTAATTCTGTTATCCAAGTAAAAGTCAGTCTTAGGAGTGTCAGTTAATTATCGAATTTTCTCGAACTGTGGTTCTAGCACTTGATACTAGCAGGGCCAGACTGATAGCATGACACTTCACAGCATGAAAAGTCTGTAAATAAGCTGATTTATCCTCAACAGCAGCACTTGGACTATACAGGAACATACAATTCTCCTTTGGAAATATTAAAAATATGGAAAAATACTCTACAAATAAGTGAAAAACTAGCAAGAATAAAGCAAACTTTGCTATCAGAGCCATTAGGTAAATAGGATTATGCTAAATCTGCTGGGAGAAAAAAAATTAACAAATAAACAAAAAACTTGTCATATCAGCCTTGCAGTACTACAGAGCATGATCTAGATTTCAGCTACAATCACTATTATATGTGATTGTTCATTGTCATGAGTAAGGGGAGATAGATTTAAGGCTCAGTCGATCAATGCATCTGCATTGACACCTCCATGAAAACACAGTGCATGTCGCATACACAATTTACTGTGCGGATAATTCATCAATAGTTCAGTTCCTGACTCAAGACCTAGCTGCAGAAAACGAGCCTCCTGGGCCAAAGAGGGCACTTTATGATGTGCTGCTCACAGAATAAGGTCTGATTTCTCACAGTGAGAAAATGGCAAATCATCACACTCAACTCTTCTGAGCTTGGCATAAAACACACACAGTTCCATCCAGTGTAGTTTGCAGCTTGGGAAGTCTGAAATTAAATATAGTTAAACACCTTCTCTAGTCCCTAGGATGAAGCCTTTTCCTTGATAATGTTTTGTTTTTAGACAAATAATTCGCCTAGAGAAATAATCAAAGAAATGACCTGTTGGACAAGAAGATGAAACTGTATCTTCTTTTCTGATATATTATTAAAAAGTATCACTGTATCACACTTCATGTTTCTACTAAAGAATCTAACTACTCTACCAGAGATTGTTCGGATTTTTCCTCCCTTTTTAGAACTGAAAAGGGTGTTAGAGGGTCTTTCCTACCTGCCTTTTTGTTAAATGTGGCTAGCTTTGAAGCAAGTACCTCTGAAATGAGGCAGATGGTGTATCCTTTGAAGTACCAGCTTATTCAAAGCAGAAGCAAAAAAGGAGAAACAGCTCTACTACTTTATTATGCAATGCTCTTTTAATCTCATAGACATGACCACAGAGAATCAGAATATGAGATCATGATTCCTCCTGCCACTGCTTTACAAAAAGAGAAATAGGAGAACAAGGAATGGGTTCAGGCTTCTCAATATAGTATATGGAAGAAAAGCCCCATTGTAATGATCCACTGTCTCACAGAGACAGCGTATGAATGCCATAATGATTTTTAAATCATCAGGAACTACACAAGTTCCTGCATTCCAGTCTAAAGAAAGATTGAACAGAAGAAGCTATTCAAAAGATCAATCTAAAGAGACCAGAATCTGTCTTCTATCATCAAAATTGCATCAGCAATGTCACATAGTTGACAGGTCAGTATAACCAGATCCAAAAGAAAGTAACAAGTGACAGGACAGGAAGAAATGGCCTCCGGTTGCACCAGGGGAGGTTTAGGTTGGATATAAGGAAAAACTTCACAAAAAGGGTGGTCAGGCATTGGAACAGGCTGCAGAGCAAAGTGGTGGAGTCAGCACCCCTGAACATGTTTAAAAGATATTTCGATGTGGTTTAGTGGTGAACTTGGCAATGCTGAGTTAGCAGCTGGGCTAAATGATCTCAAACTTTTCTACCACCTAAACAGTTCTAGGTTACTATGACTGAAGTATGCCAGTCCAAGCAAAAAATGTGCACAGTTGTCTTTGTTTGAAAGACAAGTGTTTGTTAAGAAAGGCAGAAGCCTCTCTTGAAATGGACAATGTAAACCCTCTCCCTCCAAATTATTATAATTTTTTAATTAAGGAGATCTCAGGCAAAGTTCTTTACTAGGAAAAATTAAAGTACAGTAATACGAAAAGAACCAAAACACTGACAGAATCAGGATACAATCTGACACCCTGTCAGTCAGGGTGTTGGTAACAGTCCCATTAAATGGTGGCTGCATCCTCCTGGAATGATAGATGTGGTTCTGTTGGAGCTGTGCTCCTGTAGAAGAGTGCAGTTTTCCTCCAAAGGTCCTGTGATAATGTGGAAAAGGTATGTTTATTCCTCTGGAATCCAGTAGAAAAAGGCTGCTTTGATGTTCCATATCTCAGTTTTTGTCTAGGTTGGGAATGTTTGGCTCCTCCCCCTGACTGGAGCATCTCCCAATGGGATGAAGTAACTTTATCAGTCATGCAGTGGGACTTCATGGCCCTTTAGCAGAAGATACCTCCCTGGAGAAAGGATGGGTTGTGGAAAAGATAAAGACCACTGCCCCACCTGGTTTTAACAGATGGTGATACAATACATACTTTGGTTACATCCTGCTTTGCAAGCCAAGACAACAGTGAATTTCACACCGCTTTTCAGACAGAAAAAAAGTGGGATTCTCCTAAGGACTAGTCTCCTCAGATGCTGCAATAAAAAGGAAAGACACCTGAGGAAAAATCTCTTTTGGTGACAGCAGGTTCCCATGAACTGAAAGTGGTGCCTGCTGGCAAAAAAAATGTTAGCTTGGGATCCCAGCAGGGAACACTGGAAAACTTGCAGTGGCTAAAAGCTTCTGGTTTTGTAAACAAAAAGATACTTTGCCAGCCAAATGGGGTTTTGTAAGTGCTTGGAGCTCTGCTATAAAGAAAAGTCTAAAAAGAGTAAACAGTGGATATATGCAAGTACCAAATTATTTTTTTTTGTCACTTAAATAATTAAACTGAATCTTATTGACTAATGAAGTTATTTAAAATCATCAGAGTAACATTCCAGCCAGCATAAGCAACTGTTTTTGCCTCAAGTGGCATGTTCAGAGCAGTAGATTTTATTATTTCCTCATAAAATTTATTCTGTCATTTCTGCAAGAGACTTATTTTTAGTTGACACATGAGACAGTAAAAAATATACACACACAAAGCTTCAAACAAAATGAATAGTGACTCATCAGTCTGAAACTGCTCTTATAACTAGAAGAGTCAATGGAATAGGAATTGGCCAATAGTGCCTTTCCTTAGCAATAAAATACTCCAGGGTTCTCAAGTAATATGCTAAACTGGCAAAAGTAGCACAGTGTGTGTCACCTACATGACAGACTTGAATTGCCTGGTAGGTAGGAAAATTATTTCCTAAAAAGTGTCACAGGCATCATTTCCATATCATCCAAAAATATTCAAACTACATATCGTTTTGAAAGAACAGTGCTTTCTACTTACCAAAATAAGCACATGAAAAGCTACTTTTAGCTGTGCACCTGAATTAGGAAACTGGCCACTCTGTATTTCAATAAGGGACAGACAGCACACAGACAACAGGAGAGGGGAAAACATCAGACTAATTCTGTTCACGTAACTAATTTCTTTACTACAGTATTTCACAGATTATCATTACCCTATAGTTATTTTATTATATTACCTTCCTGAAAAAATTAGAATGACTGATCTTCTGTCCAAGCTTTCATCAGGAAGCAACATTACAACACAAGCAAGAATTAATTACAGAAAGGATGACACTGAACTCCATTCTTGACAGTCATTTTTCTATCAGGTGTTAGGCCATTTATCTTTGTATTTGCTGTGAGCTCTGAGACTCTACAAAACCTACAGGGTGGATTTGTTTGGTTTTTTTTAAGGTACATGAAGTTCATTCTTGCAGTTCGTATTTTTGCGTAAATGTCAACTTTTTCTTTACACAAAATGGTTAAGTCATTAGATACAGTCAAGAACTCTCATTTCCTTTTCTCAGAAAAAAAAAAAATAAATCCCACGACCAAAACCAAATCAACCACCAAACAAAAAGATTGTGAATCAAGACACTTATATCTGGAAGAGTTACCCATCAGTTCAGCTCAAATTTAATTTCAAAAGTTAGCTAATTCACAGAGATTAAGTTACTAAAAGAATGTTATATGCTATAAAATCCCCTGGCTGCAATGTAAGCACAAAGAGATACAATATGTTATCATAGCAATAAAGCCTTTTTTAAAGGTCGCCTTTCCCATCTGTAAAGAAAGAACTCCTCTACTTTTAAAAGACCCAAATGACTTTAGAAACTTTTCTAATGGACATACTTTCCTCTGTAAGTATTCCAAGACTTTATCCCTGAGACTGAGGATTCAGACATGTTTGCAGAAGGGAGCAAAGCATGTTTTCTTTTGGAGGGGTTTTTATGTGATTTTTTTTCCTGTTTGTTTAATTGTGGGGGTGTTGGTTGAGTGTTTTGGTGGGTTTTTTTTTTCTGTGAGGTTTTGGTTTTTTTGGTTGACTTGGGTTTTCATTGTTTGTTTGGAGTTTTTGAGCAAAAGGGCTCTCCTCACATCTCTGTAAATCAATGGACTCAGTGCACAGCCATTCCTAATAAGTGATTTGCTCCAGCCCACATTCAAGTGGCTCTCAGGCCTCTGCCAGACTTCCACCACTACACCCATTTCTTTCCTGTACTGGTGAAGCCCAGACTGGACACCTGGGGACCCCGGAGGTGCTCACAGGTCTCTTTCCCAGTCCTGCTGTTCATACTCCCTGTTAATACAGCCCAGCACACAGCTGGCCTTGGTCACAAAGGCAGAATGATGAGTCTTGCTCATTTCACTGTCCACCAGGACAGGCCCACACTTCCTGCAAAAGCTGCTTTGGAGCCTGCTGGCCCCAGGTCCTGTGTGGTGTTTCCCCATCCCAGATACACAGTCTGATTCTCAATTTCACAAGGTGCCTTTCACACCATGTCTCCAGCTTGTTAAGAGTAGCAGCACTGCTTTGTAGTGAAACTGTCATCCTGGATTTAGTCCCACTCAGACTAGCAGAGTACCCCGTTCATTCCCATCAGTCAAGCTGTTAATAAAGATTTTTACCAGCATTGGCCTTAGTATTGCAAGATGCTGTTGCTACCAACCAGGTGCCAAGTCTGTGCCCACAAGTCCTGCCCGTTTTCCACATAACGAGCAGTCCTTAACCCAAACCACACCTATTCATTGCGGCTGTGAGGATACACCTTGCCAAAAGTCTAGGTGCAGCAGGGAACCTTCATGAGAGCAAGCAGCCTCAGAAAGTACCAGGCTGATCAGGACAATCAGGCCTTGCAAGACTGGTGGCTGCTCCCTTGAGTAGGCGGCTAACGCTCCCCAGATCCTCCTCCTTGGCCTTCTGAAAATGGAAATGTTTTCTTTTTTCCCTCACAGTTATTAGGAACCCACAACAATCACCCTTCCTATTGTCAAGAATTAGAAAATCAGGTATGCAAAACAACCTAAAAATCTCATCGTAACGAAACTAATCTATTTTCATAACTCCACAACCTACAATGTCAGAATCGAGTTAGTGGATTCTCAGACTCAAAAAGCATATATTTTTTCTTCCCTCAGTCTGCTTGCCAATTGTCAGTGATGCTTTTTTCTATGTTCTCTGTCCTTTTCCTTCTGAAAACTTGGTAAGCAAACAGAAATGCCATTTCATGTAATTTCCATGTCCAGAGCAAAATCTTCTTGTATGCAGTGAAGTTTCTCTAGGGTTTTGTTTTTAACAGTTGTTTTAAAGAGCTACAAATGCCATTCTGAAATATTTATAATCATTGCTGCTGCTTATATAAACACCTGATATTGAAGACATACTTTTGGAGTATATTACCAGAGAGGCAAAAATATTCTGCTGAAAAAGTGCAGAAATTATTTTTCAGTCCTCAACTGTTCCTCATTTAGTAACCTCTGTGATTCTTTGAACTGCTGGGATTCACTGTATTCAGACAAAGAGAAAAATAATATATTTTAAACTAATGAGCTAAAATACCTGTTTGATACCTGTCACTGAATCATATGTATTTGTATTTGCTTCTTAGACACCCTCCCACCAAGCAGCACTTCTATCGCTCGCAGTCCTTTGCACACCAAGTGACGGAAGAGATGAATCAATACCCAGTGTCACACCTTTCTTATAAATAGGAAGAGAAGCAGTCTATCAGACACTCCTCTCTGGCTTTATGAATCAAACCATGTGTGTCTTTATGAATCAAAGCTGACACCTGAAATTGCACTTAGAATTACAGAGAAAGACAACGCAGTTGTCAGGCAAAAGATTTAATACATTAACTGTAGCTCTCCCCACTCGATAGGCAACCAAGCAGTTCCAGTGTGCAGATGTACACATTAAACAGCAACTTAACCACCTGCTAGAGGATGTTTAATCTAGAGAACAGATTACTCCACCATAATCAAAAATAAGTCCTAAACCCACACAGTCTTAATAAGTGAAGCAAATTAGCCAGGTTATACCATGGTACACCTTACTGACTATTCTAAACAAGCAAAGCATTTAGCTTCAGTTAACAACCATGTGAAACACTGGACAAACTCAGTTATGGTTACATCCAGTTCATTTCAGACACAGAACTGCACCTTAAGAACGCTCTTCAGTCTCTCTGTTCTAACTTGATTAAGCTAACAGAAAAGCAGCACACTGTGTTACTGAGATGTGCCACTGTGAATTGCTACAGTGAGTTCTACACTTTTTGGAGCCAGGGAAGGAGATAAAACACCTCTGCATACAAATCATATTTAAAAACCCCTATACAATACTCATTGCTCTTCAGCACTATACAGATACTTAAGCAAAATATCAGCAGGCCAATTATACAGTGCAGTGTCTCAATTGTATTAATACAGCAAGATCACAGATGACTGTGAATCACTGAAAAGGATGGCACTACCTTTCTTCTCCCATATATTATTATCTACAACGATATGATCAATTGAGACTGAAAAGTAAAAAAAAAAAAAAAAAAATCCTTTTACCTCTTTTTCAGTGAAAACAGGCTTTGTCAAATATGATGAAAAACATGTACCTCATTTCTTATTAACAACACGTTTGTAATGTGAATTTAGGAAGTTGTGATATCTGTGACCTCTCACATGTCATTTGTAACTCTGTCTCCTATGAGTTATGAGATCTTGCCATCCATGGACTAACTTCAATTTGATGACAGTAATGAGACAAATATGTATTAGCTTCGTGCCTCTGAAATTGTAATGCCCCGAGTGAATCCTTGACATTTACTATTTGCAATTTCCCCTCATGTAAAATGCAGTGTAAAAAACAACTGAAACGCATGAATGTGTTGGCAAGTAATTTCAACTTCATAGCGACTCATTAAAGTTAAAACATAGTCTCTTCCAAATCACTCAATGAATAAAATTACCACATATAAAAAAGGAGATGCCGTATCCAGTAATACCATGTTCTATGACCTCAACACCAATCTTTTGTTACTTACTCCTAGATTTGCTGCACACACTGGAAACACTTTTTCACTTTGTGTTTATTTTGATCATCTTCCTGATCATTTTTTGGACTTTACTGGGCCTACTCAACTTTCAGGACAACTCATTTCACTGCATTTAGTGAAATTTTTCACATGCAGATGGCTGCAGGTGCTCTGCATTCTAACTTACTGATAAAAATCAGGATAAATCATCTATACTGAACCTTCCCAACCCCAAAGACACTGCATTTTTGTTACATAGAAACAATTCATTGCAATACCCACTATACTAGCTCAAAACTCCCTAACTAGGAGCAAAACATCTACTTACAGTGACTCTAAAAAAAATTTCACAGTCTATTGGGTAAACAACCCTTATTTGAAAAATCTTTATATTATAATATATAGTTTAAAAACCAAACTGATATTTTGTCTGATGGATTGTAATGGATCCTGAAGAAATAACAGGTATCTTGTAAAGTATCTTTATATATAATTATGTGATGACTAAAATCAAACTGGATACACATAATATGTCATCAATCTACAATTACATAGGAAATTTCAGTGTCCTATTCTAGGGCACCTGTAATTATGGAATATTTCCCAGCTCACACTAAATAATATGAAATTGTTAATGTCTGCAAACATAACCCAGTGCATTCCATTTGGTCCAGGCTTTCTATTCATAATTCAGGTATAATTTTGTACCTCCCAGCAGGGAGTACATGATCATTACTTCCTTATGAAATTTACCTCATTAAGTAAAAGACTCTTTTCCCCAATCTTAATTCTGTATGAAAAGCTACATGACTGGGATGTTTATTGTGTAAGACCACTGTATGATGCTTTCACACTTACTTGATAATTTTGAACATACAAAGGGTCTGTACGTTTTAGATCAGCGCAGAGTAAATAAGGCCAGTGAATGCTACAGACAATCAAGCCCATTCCTATCCAGACCTCCTGCACTCCAGTCTCTCTTTCCAGGAAATAAAAACAAGCCTAGAAGGAAAGTAGAATTCTGGAAATTATGGACTTTTGAAACTGGAAAATTAGTCATAGAATTCTGTAAATAGTCTGTTCTCCAAATAAATGTTACAAAAGATTGCAAGATGACACAGCACAGGCAAGTGGTGCTTAAGGCTAAAGTTAAAAGGTCTGGCTTAACACAGTCATCACATATCAAAGTACAAACATACCACAGAGAACAATTGATAATAAATCAAATGTCAAATCAGATGCCAAAAGAAATTAAAGGTTGAAATATGAAGAACAGTTTGACATGAATGCTCTGCAATTAACAACTAAATGATGTTTGGCACACTTCTGCAGGTAGAATTTTACAAGGCACTATTACCTGACATATATGACAATTAAGGGACTATTTAAGCCCTATATAGGATCTTCCCTAACATCCCAATCAGAATTTGAAGATTTTCTTACGGAATGCTAATAGTAATAGAGCAAGGGAAGTATTTTCTAAAGGAGCCTGTAGATCTCACTGCAGTAAACTTATAGAAGATATTACAAACCCTCCCAATCAACAAATAGAAGCTGGAGGTTCACTGGAGTATTCTGCAATTTTCCTCACAGTAGAAGAATCATGCTGTTAGAGTCTTTAAATTGAAATTTTGTGAAATTAGCTAAAATGCAAAATCAGCATCTTTGAAAATATTTATCTGGAATTTAACATAAAAGACTCACAACTAAGCTGGAAGTCCAACCTGTCTTGTCCAGCTCCCCAGAAAATGTAATTCTGCAGAATTCTTGATTATTTTAAAAGCGGTAACTGGAAGTTCTACTCAATCAAACACGAGGAAAGATTTCTCACCCTACTTAATTTGAATTACTGAATAGTATTTACTGAAATAAATGTATGCACAGTTTACTGTATTAAAGTTTGGAAGATTTTGGTTCCTATAGGTGATGCAGTAATATTTTGTAAACAGTATTTGTATTATTTTGTAAACAGCATTTGATCCAGATTGCTTAATTGCTGCAGAGACAATTACAGTAATTTCGCACTTATAAGGCGCACCGGAGTATAAGGCGCACTTCCGAGTTATCGACAATTTACTGTACTTTGTCCATATATAAGGCACACCGGCCTATAAGATGCACTTTTGTTGTTGTTGTTGTTGTTGTTGTTGAAGCAAGGATCCGTGTGCAACAAAGGAACAAATTAGTAACAGAATACTGTCAGGTGCTCAATTTGCAAACAGTTTTCACAGATTGGCATAGCCTTTAAACGCAGCATCAGGTGCCTCCCCGTGCCGCAGGCCCTGGCACTCCTGCTCGGCGCCGGATGCTGTGGCTGCCTGCGCGGCGGCCAGGACAGCCGGCCAGCGGGGCGGCCGGGGCTGCCGGCTCTGCTCGCACTTTTGGGTTGGCAACTTTCCAAATTTTGTCCCTATATAAGGTGCACCAGATTATAAGGCGCACTTCCATATTTGAGTGTAAACTTCAGTCAAAAATGTGTGCCTCATACGCGTGAAATTACTGTACTCCATGAGAATCTCCAGTTACTTTCACCAGATTATTTTTAAAGCTATTCTTACATTTGAAATGCAGTTTCTTCCTAGCACATAAATCAGTTTAACTATGCTGAAATTGCTTCCTTTTTCCCACTACCCTTTTATTTTGTCCAGTGGAAGAGGTAAACCTGATACAAAATGTCTCAATAAACAGAAGAAGAAATTCCTGTTAGCTTTGATATTGATGGAGACAATTCCTGTTGTCACTGGTTTAACTATTGCTGGGCTTGGTCTCCTGAGCTCCTGTATGGAAATAGCAGTGCCAAGAAAAATAACAGAACAATTATATAAAGAGGTGCATCTATCAAATATGTGAAGCACTATCAGGATTTTCAATTGTATAACACTTTGTGATGACATTCAAAACCTCAATCAGCGTAGACTAGCTCTAAATGTTTAAACTACACAGGATATCAAAACAAGGGTAGCTCAGAAAAGGAAAGCCTTGTTCAACTTGGCAGCTACAGCTAAGATGATAAAAAACAACATAAGTCAACCACAATTTTTTCATTAATGCTTGTATATAAATAAATCTACTTGATATAATCACATATTTTGGGATAAGGAGCTAAAACATTACTTGAATATTTAAGAGAAAACTGACATGCCATTTTTAGAAGGCAACCTGACTCAAGGAACATAAACCACACTAATTCCAGTATTTATTAACTTCCAGCAGATTTTTGCAGCTTTTGCTCCCTTGTATATTGCTTCATCTCTAATTCTTGTATTCTTTACAGTCAGTGAGAAGAAATTTCCAGTAGAAAACATGGCTGTATCTTTTAAGTTTGTCTCAAATTTTTCTACTTATTCTGCATACTAAATAATCACAGTGTCTTGCTAGATACCTTATAGTGCTATTTTAATGGGAAGAAGCAAAAGATTAACACTGTGGTATTGTACAAATACATATATAGGTTTTACTTAAGTTGATTCTTATTGGACAAAAATCCCAATTCAAGCAGGGATTAAGAAAATAATAGAAGACCTGGGAAATTCTTAAAAGAAATAGAATAGCTTTCATCATGACTAGGGTGTTCATATACATACAGAAATATTAAAAGTTATTATTTTCTCTAATTCTTATCAGAAAAAAAAATCCAATGAAGTACTAAAATTGAAAACTAGATATATTCAAACTCAGAAGAAAAACTTCTATGGAGTGATAAATGATCAAAAGCTCCTGATTCACAGTGCCCTGTACCTAGGAAACCACAGATCCTGGCAACTGCTTTTCTTTATTTATTTGTCTGATTAAAAAATAGATACCTGAGTGCTTTAATATCTGAGACATCTCCCCTCCTACTACTCCTAATTGACTGATTTGCTGTCACCTACACTGGATATGAATCTGAGGATAAACAGTAGTATCAAATACATTTAGAGAACTCAGAAAATGTTCAATACATTACGTAACCTGGATTATGGGCTGGAAACTCATTCAGTTATTATCATGAAGCAATCATGTGAAAACTTCAGTAAAACTAATGCTTTTTCTGATTTGATTCAAGTTGCATTTGGCTATTACTCTAAAACTAGCATTTACTTTCTCTGAAGGACACTCACATCAGATCTGAAAATTTCTAGTTTCACAGCATTCTAAAATACATATCTACTCATGCCTAGCAAATTTTATCAATTTCAATTCCTTTTAGACTTTAAATTTGGAACCCTATCAGTATTTATCACATCTTCTCAGGTGCTTTAAGCAGATAAACCTGCAAAACAAAATGGTCTGTATATTGTCTCTGATGTGGAGTTTTTCAAATGTCTAGCAGTACTCTGTTACTGATATTCTAACATCAGCACTAAATGTTTATATAGAATAAGGCTGCACTTTTCTGTTTTTTGCTTTTTAATAACATTTTTCTTAAATAATTTACTGATTTCTACCTAAAGTATGTTACTGAGAGGGTCTCAGAGCACATGTGCCCTCTCATTTTAAGTGATTTTAGTCCTATTCTAAATTAGCCCTTAATTTGCTTTCATTCACTTCAGAGGGAAAAAAACCCCAAACTACACAACAAACCAACAACCTACCATGTGACAGTCTTATTTAGTAGTTTTCATTTATCTGTTTTCCTGTGAGTAAAACAATTGATAC
>VRYO01000617.1:2425786-2453721 GCA_009812075.1 Sialia sialis | reverse complement strand
CATGAATCCTCGCTTTAAAAAAAAAAAAAAAAAGTGCGGCTTATATTCAGGTGCAGCTTGTATGTGGACAAATCCCGTGGTCTACCCCGCTACCGGGAGGTGCGGCTTATAATCAGGTGCAGCTTATAATTGTGAAATAACTGTACATGTTTTCAGGATGTTTTTTTCCTGTAATATTCCATCAAACAACTCCATCAAAAGACTGGTCTTTTTCTCCAAAGACTTGGGAACAAGAAACTATTTTACTGCAGTATGTAGTCTCCAGTGTTAAGGGCTGTTTGTCCTTGCTACATAAAGGAAAACTGTCTGAAAGAAATTTCAAATATACAACATACAGTACGAAAATTAACCTTATAGATATCAAACTTACAAATTCAATTCCAAGTTTAACAAATTCATAATTGCCTACAAAGGGTTTGAATCTAGCCCTCCCTCTCAAAAGACCACCCGCTCCTGCCTTCATTACCATTATACAACCTCTTAATGAGATCGCTTATCCATGCTTCCTTGCTTTAACTTCCATATCAATCATATTCTATTTCCCTTACCTATTAAAAATGCAATTAACATCTTAAATAACTCATATATATGTATCTGTTGCTGTGCTTTCTCCTCTGTACTTCCGCACAATTGCAAGTTTTCCCTGGCGAGTCCCAGCCCCACCTCGCACTGTTACTGCTTTCTTCAGCACAAAGTGCTGTATGATCTAACTTGTTCCAGCTATGTCCTCATGGGAATATATTTCATATAATACCACCCTGGTGCTATTTTGGCAATCTCAGAAACTTTGCGTTCGGTATGCTGATCAATTCTTTGAATTATGAACTCATTGTCTTCAAGGTGACAATACCTCTCTGGATATCAAATCTCCAAAGTTACTTGGAGAGTACTAATCATGTCTCCAGTTTTTAGTCCATGTTAAGGATGGTGATGTCTCTCTGACCTGTTTCTGCTCCTTCCAGTCCCTCAGTATTGGATTTCTTATGTGGATTAAATAGATTTCTTTCCTAAGAAAGTAGCTGCAAGCCTGTAAGGGCTGTTTTAGCACTTCATGTGCACTGCTCTGGAATATCCTGAACTTTCTCATCTTCAAATTTTTTTCCTGAAGTAAGAGACACTGAACTCATCTGTTGTGTCAATTAGGAAAAAGAAAAAAAAATTAGATTATCCTCCAGGGTTTATTCTGTAATCAAGATCCCCAGCGCAAGTTTTTCAGGCCTCAATCATTGCAAAATGTATATGCTTCAGACAGACAACAACAAGATAAAACTGGAAACAAATTTTAGGTTCAGCAATGTTTGGGCAGTGCAGTATCAATTGTTCAAAGGCAAGATAGAGCTGTACAGCACTTTTCTGTGGGACATTTACAGTAATTTCACATGTATGAGGCGCACACTGGAGTATAAGGCGCACTTCTGGGTTGTCAGAATTTTTTGTACTTTTTCCATATATAAGGCGCATCGGCATTTAAGTCACACTTCCGGGCTCGGATCAAAACTTCAGTCAAAAAGGTGCACCTTAGACGCACAAAATTACTGTAGTTAGGATCTCTGAAAAACTTCTCTTTGCCCCTTTCAGAGCTCTGACAAATGAAGATTTTACCTTGTGTATTCCAGATGGGTCTGGGAGATAGAGCAATGGACAACTTGCCTTTACTGCCATAGTAAGATACGCTCCAGGTAAGATGTAGTTGAGAAAATAGATTACTCAGCTTCAAGAAAACACTATCAAATATCAGAGATGTTCAGATAAAACACCAAAAAAAGGAAGAAAAAGGTAAAAAAGGAGGAAAAGAAAAATCCAAACAAAACCACCTCCATGCACAAAACACACTCAATACAGTTTTTTCAAATAATTTACTCAGGAAGAAGCCAAGAGTGGATTTTCAGGACAGTTTAGAACACTGATTGCACTGAAGGCTATCCCTCAGAGTGAACACTAAAGTAAATTTCAGAACCAAACCAAGATTACTTTCAAACCCAGATTTCCACATTATCAAGTCATCTTAGAAAAGCACTCAGAACCAGCAAACTGAGCCACTTTGCAAGGTAAAAAACAACCAGCCAAAAAAAAGCCCAACAAAAAATCAACAAAATAAAAGCAAAAATCAAGCCCTCATTTCAACTTCAGGAAGACTGCAGTTGGGCTACCTTGAGTAATTTTTAAAACAACACCAAAAAATATTCCAAATCATCATTACATGTGGCCTTGTAAATTGTGCAGAGAGCCAATAGTGCTGAGGAGAAAATCTGGATGGAATCACAGACTGCAGAAGTAAACCTGTAAGTTAATTTCATTCCAATCATAAGCTTTTGACATGAGATACTATTTCATGTGATTTGGGGTTTTTTTTGTTTTTGTTTATTTGTAATTTTTTCCCCTCTCATGCTTTTGTTTGTCAGTTCTGATGGGACTTTCTGCCACTTCTGATGTTACCATCAAACTTCATAGAGGTTTCAACAGACAAGGTGGAGGCAATGAATCTTACAGAACTTGCAGAGTAGGTTCAAAATAGAAACATCTGAAATAAATCTGTGTGAATCTGCAGTAACACCAATAAAAACTGAAAAGTGCAAAATAAGAAACTGATAGGAAGTATTTACTGCGACTCAGATATTGAAAAGGATAAGTTAACATTTCACGTTTTAGTAGGCTAAAGGAAATTCTTCCTTTATATGAACTACACCTGATATAATGTTATCACTGTACCTTAGGCTACACTAGGCTTGATTTTATTATGCAGTGATTTAAGGAACTGCTTTATTTTTGTTATACAAGTTGCCCAGCTGATTCATGGAGCTTACAGCTCCAACAGCCCTTGGAAAATAAGAAATCAGGAGTGTACTACAGGATGTACGCTAGTGCACTTTAAAGAATATACATGAATTTGAAAAAGTGCTCCATGACTCAACAAATGTGGCAGAACTTTCTGTGTAACTTTTAAGTCAGGCCCATTGCCCCTACTCACATCCTCATCTTGTCCTATCAAAGGCCACAATTCCCATTTCTTCTGTTTAAAATTTGGTATTTAACAATAAAAATCATGTTGCCTACTGCCTAGTCTGAAATGTTATTTATCATTTCCCTTTGGCATAACTGTGCTGTATTTTACTTCACAGTAGCAATTGATGCAACTTCTCATTCTTTCTTGTTTCTGACCTTAACAGCATAATACCAAATAGTTAAAAAAAAAAGTGTGCCTCACTATATTCTGATTGCTATTTGACATGAAGGATGGGGAGAGCAAAAGAGGGCTTATTTGTCACTTTTTAAAAATTATGTCATAATTATTAATGTGATAACATCGCTCTATGCTATGTTCCCTTTGCTGGTTAAACCAGCAACAAACTCCTACATAATCTTGTAAATTCATGTAAATTAGATAGTAATTAGCCAGTAAGACAGTTCAGCACATCTAAAAGTTTCTCTGCAGATAGACTGAAGTCAATGTAATTCCATGGACAGTAGTCAGGACTTTCTCCACATTTTATTCCAAACCATTGTCCCTGATACGTGGTGCAAATTTAGTTCATTTCTTGTGCTTTGGAAAATTGTGATTTAATATGTCAAAGGTCTCACACCCAGTAATGAACACTTTCATTCCTTGATTAAATATATCAGTTTTGCTATTCAAACTCACGCAGCAGTTTGTAAATATCTTGAAAATACTTTTACTGATAAAAAAAAAAAGAAAAAAGCAGCCCAACAAAATATCAAACTCAAAATCAGAACTTAAAATAGCACATTTCTTGCTGGATTTTATGAGAAGTTAAAAATTAATTCAATTTAAAGTAAAATACAATAAATGTCATCAGAGTGTATTTAAAGCTATTAAACATAGCTTTCAATTTATATATTCTTGAATATTAGCAAACTACTTAGTGACTGGACACATCAGTATTTTATGCCTTTTGGATTCACTGAAATAACCAATATTAGCAAGACATGAATTGAATTTATTTTAGCACTGGCAAACAGGAAAGGTAATTAGTGGCAACAATTTAGTTCAGTACAGGATTTTTATTATTTGCTGGGTTATGACCTATAATTAAATGTATTTTATGTGTTTCTTCCACCAAGATAATTGATATAATGCATAAGGCTATATGTTTCAGGGCCATTTCTTTCTTCAAATGCAATTAAAAATAAACCGCACTGTCAAAGATAGAATGTGTTGGACATTTTGAGGCTCAAAATCGTTATGTCAGTGTTATGTGGTTAATAGAAACAAGAGAGAGAAAAGAATGAGGCAATTTCTTTAAAGTGGCACTGAGGAAATCACACATTTCCATAGAATCCCTGTGCTTGTAACAGAACCCAAATAAGCCTAAGAACACAAACAATCAACTTGCACAACAGGACTTTTAAAACCCACTCATCAACTTGGTGTTTTCAGAAAGGCCTGAGCAGATTGAAGAGATTGCACCATTCCAAGGGATTGTCATTCAATTTTAGGACGTTGTTTCCACTGAAGATGTCTTGGGAAGAGACAGAAACTCTACAGAATATCAAATCACTGAAAAAACACCATTTTAAATGATTCAATCTGAAGGCTTAATTACATAATTGAGAGCAATAAGAAAAATAAGGCCATTTTAAAAGTTGTGTGCTAACAGCATGAGAAGACTTTTAAAAAAAGTAGCAAGGAAAAGTTGTACATTTACTGAAGCTATCACTGTGACAGTCTCCAAAACGTGTTATTCCTGCCTTTTGAATCAGTATAAACTGGTTTAGGTTCTCTTCAACATGACTTATTTAAAATATTAGTTCATGCGCTGATAACAATCAGCAGTTAATATTTCCACTATTTTCAGGAACAACTACTGTGCTATTGAAAATAACTGCAAATGGCAGAACAACATGTGAGACTTAACTAAACTTGAAATAAAAAAAAGAAATAAAAGAAAAAGTGGGAGTCATGGGTTGAGAGGCAACAAAGTGGATACAAAATGTGAAAATGTGAAAAACAAGTATTTAAGTTGAAATGTGGCATAAAAAAGGATAAATGTTTTCATTTGATGTCCATGTGCTCTTCAAAGCTTTCAAGTGTTTCAAAACAGTAAAACACTAAGCACTTACAGATCCATATATTTTAAATTTCCATTTTCATGTCACTCATTATTTTCTTGGGATGGACTAGGTTGTCAAAGTCAAGATTGGTATCAACTAACCAAAAATAGGTTTTATAAAACAGGCAAAAGAAAAGTCTGACTTTAAACTGCTCACCAGAAGATTTTCTGCACAACTAATGCAGGTATATTAAGAACTGCGGTATGCAATTCAGAGCTATAAAATACCATGAAGGTGGATGACACTAAAATTAGTTAAAGACTAATTCCTCTGAGAAAAACAGCTCTCAAGTCAGAAAAAAGTCATTATTATCAGGCCTTATAATAAACACACAAATAGATTAAATATGAAAATAATTTCAAAAGAGCATACATTTACATTAGGGGAATATTGTAAAACTGAGGTACTGAACATGCTAAAAACACGTAGGCTTTTTTTTCTGGAATCTCTTCATTAGAAGTAAAGGACACGAAGTGGTGCACAAACTGTTGTGGGTGAAGTGTCCTTGTGACTTATCCTTGTCCTGTGAACCAGCACTCACTCCGTTAGTTAGCACTGGAGCAGAGGTGATCACTGCCCTGCGTTTGGGTTAATTCCAAGGGCACCTGTTCCAGAAGTGCTCGCTGAAAGGGACATTGCCAAGGGGGGCTTGGAGTGAACCACCACACAGACAGAACCTGAGAAGCATTCTGGGGTCCTGGAGCCCAGTAATACCTGAAGCTTCAGCCTCCCAAACACCTAAATCCTTGGATCTTGACAGGAAGAGGAAGAGACAACAACCATGAATATAAGGGACAAATGCAAATATAATCTTGCTGCAATGGAATCCAGTTGCAAAGACAAAAGTGTAGGGACATTCTCATGAACATCCATGCAGAAGATCCCAGCAAATTGCCAGCAATCAGCAACATCCATCCATACCTGCCTTTGATCACAATATCTCCTCATTCATTAAACAGTTTTTCCTGTAAACTTCCTGTAATTAACTGCAAACTGACTGAGCTCAGCAAGGGCTTTGGGTTTTTGTTGTTTGGTTGATTTGGTCCCACCTCCTTCCCAAAGACAGAAGTCAATATTACCAGTTAATACTATTGCCCTCGTGGATACAGCAAGCCCAGCAATAGTGCAGGCATCCTTTTGCCTTCTGTGCACTCCATTTCTAAGAATGCTTTGAATTTATTACAGAAATCTTGACTAATCACACCATTATTTTATAGTGGAAAAGTGTCCACAGCGTTTAAAATGAAAGCAGCAAGTTACTCGAGTTACTGTCAACTGTATAGAACTCTCAAACTCAGCTTGATTTAAATTTCACAACTAAATTAAAATATACAAAAACCACCCCTAAATAAACACATTCTATACTAATTATTTCTTGAGAAAAAATAATTAACAGATGAATTGTCAGAGGGTACTGCAATACTCTTTACATGTATTCTTTTTATACATCAAACCACTCATCACCTCACTGAAAAATAAATATTTTTTACACTTATTGCAAAAATTTTCTAGTCATAGGGACCCTGATAATAAGTTAAGTGATACATTTTTCTATAAGCAATACCTAAATAAAATTATGTTTTAACATGTAGCAATCAGATCTTCCCTTTATTTCATTATGCTGGAAGGATGAACTAAACAAATGCTTTTATTTTGACAGAGAACCTCCTCATCCTCTCTCAGCTTTCTTCTCACTTGCGAAGACATCTTAGCCCTGCTCTGTCAACTTGAAAGCTCTTACTGTCACTAGGCAGAAAGAAAACACCTCACTGTGTATGAGGACTGTCATGTGCCAATGGATTTGGCTGTCAAGCACTGAAAAGTTCTGTCACTCAGTGTCAGAGGACTAACAAAGCAATTATCAAAAACCCCACATTCATGAAGCTGAAGACATGCCGATTTAAATGAGACTCAGACAAATCTAGCTAGAAATCTCTCTCCAGGCTATGAAGGTGTGACTTCCATGCAGATTTGACTAAGCCTTGTTTTTTTGTTATCCCCTACATGAACAAAAGAACCTCCAAACCCCCTATTCATTATTTAAGACTTGGTGAGTATTTGAAACGCCATTTCATGGGAAATCCTTTTAAACCAGCAACTAGAAAACCGTAATTTTCCTATGGTCAACTATGTGGGCTAGAAAAGTTATCACTTTGAAGGCTGGTCATGGTAAAAAAACTGGTCAAATGCATGGAGGATGGTGAATTTAGAAAAGTTAGAACTGTGTATAAAATACAGTTCCAAACAACCAAGCAGCTATGTCAAACAAGGAAATGCAAGATAAGACCCCTAAAACCACAGAGAAAATTGCAGCTACAGAGGATACAGTATTTAGTTGCTCAAGAAAAGTGTTCCCAAGGAAGAGCATAAAACTCCTAATGAAGAAAAGCAGAGAACTGGAAAAAAAGCAACTGAACTACATTGATATTCATCTGTTCTAAGAAGCAGCAAAGGAAAATCCTTTCACATGTGTGACAGTACAAATTCTCAGCCTACCAACTTTGTCAATATGACATATTCTTATGACATATTTCAGATTAAATAACCATTTCATACTCCAAAATTACCTTTCTTAATTGGTCTCTCTGCATACTTTAAAACCTGCCCAAACAGACTCACAGAGAGGGAGTTACTTTCTGATGGGTAAGTCAGGTTAAAAGAAAGTTCTTAGCCTAAAAAAGCAAACTTCTCCTTAATTTCATATTTCATTAAAAAGAATAAACAAACTCTTGACAGTTTTAACATTTTTAATTTTGATGTAGCTCTGAAAAAAAACCCCGGAAGTATTTGCAGAACAATTAATAGTTTGTACTTTTTAGCTCTGCACTTATTTAATATTGTAAGCCAGAAACAGCAGAAGTGATGATTTTCTGGATGCTGGGAGGATAACTGTTCTGCTGAGTTCATGAAGATAACTCATGAACTAGAGTAATCTTTTCAAAAGAACATTTTTCTTCCCTTGCTTGTATTTTATGCCAGATATAGTAAGATTCCTTAGACTTTTTGAAATGCATTTAGGATTGTCTGTTCCCACTTTCTTATCACTATTTCATTGAAGACTCTCGTTACCATTTTTGGATTATTTGGAAGTCATCAGATGTGTATCCAATACATTTAAGAGAAACATCTAAAGCTTACGATGCTGCCAGGTGCTCAGTAAAGTTTTAAAATTTCACAAATTCCACCATGACCCAGCAGACTTTTAAATTAACGTTGAAAGCAGTAGTGCACCATGACAGGAAAAGCAGGTGACAGAGTCTGAACACTGTTCAGTCTCAGTCATGCCACACCCTAAAATACAAGAAAAAGTGGTATAAAATTTATTATATGATTTTGATAAATGAGACATTGCACTATCATTGGAATAACTAAAAACCACCAGTCTGCATATGTATTTAGGTGAGCAGTCTGTAGGATTCATGAGAAAAGCCTAAAAGAGATAAAAGAATACCTTCAAGAGTTTTTTCTTTTTCCTGTACTGAAAAAAAAAATCACCAATCTTTGAAAATTAACTGCCTTTTAAGATATATCTAATTACATTTTTAGACACAGAATTATATATAAAAGATCAAATTTCTGTGTTCTATGCTATGTTTGCAACATTTACTGGCTGAAAGGCTGCAGAGGGAGAGTTGGTGGCTGTGAATTTATGACATCCTCCAATATCTTCCAATGATCATTCACTTTCTGGTTTCTAAGTTGGAGTGATTCCACCTCAAGAAAAAACGTCAGGAATGACAGTTCTCTCCGGCGTCTCATTGACTGGCACAGGCACGAAGTTCAGCAGAAGTGGTCAGAGAAAGCCAAGAGAGAAACTCAACTGGTGAAAAGCTAATTTCAAAAACAAAGTCACAAGCCAACACAATCCAGAACTGCACGTATACACTGCTTTTCAGAGCTTTGCTGAAATCCTGGCCAAGCTGGGGTTTGCCCAGCTTGTGTATTTTCCCAGCAGGCTGCATTTAAAAGTTCTGTCACCCTCCAAGTTGTCTGTACTGACAAATGTTTCCATAAATGCTAACAGACTTCAATGCCACTTCTTGTTTTGCCTGTATGTGCAAGGGAAAGTGTTCAGGTCATGAAAGTGATTGCTCAGGGCCCTCTTGCAGATGGAGGGACAGCAGTGCCAAGCCAGGCAGGACAATTGTTTCTTAAAGGAACTCCAACAATTAAGTCTTCTTCAGATGCTTGATAACACGAAAGAGATTGGAGGAAGAAACAGTTACAACCATACACATTCAGATTTGCTTTTTTCTTGTGTGTGAATGCCATTTACACATTGGGAGTTGAATTATTATGCCCAAAAGAATCACTTCATTCTTTTACTTGAGTATTTCAGGAATGCAACTTTCTTTAAACAAATAAATTAAAAAATGCTTTGCGTTTTAACAGCCATAATTAAAATTGGCAAAAAAGTCCACAGGAAATGTGTGTGCCCATTTTAAGAAGAGCAATTACTTGGCTCTGGGTCACCTGCTGTGAAACATTCAAAATCTCTTTTGCTATTGAACACAGGTAGTTGCTTAATAGAAGGGTCATGCAGGCATTCATAAAACATTACTTGCAGTCAAAAGTCTGCCAATGGTAGGTGCATTCAAAACAAATTTTGGTATAATTTTAATTACCAGTAGACTTGCACATCTTTTGTAATGATAAAAGTTGAGGGACACTCAAGCTGCTAGAAAGCTGCACAAAACCAGCTTGTCTTAGAGGTCTTTAAAGAAATAATTCACGCTATTGTTAACAGATTGATGAAAAATCCTCCAAGCACACAACTCCAACAGATGTAAATATACTTCTTTTATGATTAGTGATACCACTGCTACAGCACACACCTCATTTCTCTGCCTCTACCAGAAAATCTGTGATTGCAGAGTACTGTGCATGATTTTCCCTCACACAGATTTGCATCTCAGACCTGCCTTTCAAGGCAACTGGAAGTTATGGAAACCTGCTCTCAAACACACAAAGCTCCTCTACCGGGATGAATTCCCTATAAGATGGAAAACAGATGGGAAATCTTTAGCCCTGATCAGCCTGCAAGCAAACACATCTCAGAAGCAGGTGTGACAGCTAGCACAGTGACCTAGCTACTCTGCAAGAAAGGAGGTGCCCAAGTGGGTCCATTTCAGACAGTAATAATTGAACCAGAAAGGTGAGAAAAACAAACCTGAGGCTGGGGCCATGAGCAGTGAGGACACTGGATGGGGCAGGGGACCACAGGGACAGGAGTCACAGGGGCACAGACTCAGCACTGGCCACAGACACCTCACCAGTTAATAACCAGTTAAAGGAAAGCAGATCTGCAGCTTGACAAAAGCAGTTTAGGAGTAACAAAGACAAGACTAAAAAAGCATATTTAACATATGTAACAGCAACTGAAACAACACACAGCAACGGACTGTAAAAGATGCAGTTCCATCACCTTCTATGCACAGTTTGGATCTGTCACTAGCTGCACCCAGCACGTTTTAGGCGTTGGGTTGGATTCTATTTCATCAGGCCTGCTAAGTGAGAGCTCTGAGTGCAGCAGGGAGTCAATGACATGGAGCAGCTTGTTTGATGCAGCTACTCTGAAGTTCTGGGCCTGTTGACAGTTCCTTCAGGACTGCCTAAATGACACTGGTGCAACTTTCACTAACACAGCACAGCTGCTTTGCTGTTTGGAAATGTTCTTATTTGCTACAATAAACAGAAATTCGTTCTTGTTAAAAAACAGCAGCTTGTCACACAGCAAAATTATACTTGTAGAACAGTTAGTAGAACTTGTAATATTTATATGTTATCATCATGATAATGAAAATCAATGCTTAATTATATAATTAAATTAAAATCAGTGAGTGCTTAAAGAAAGTAGTATGATACACCAACTGGTTAATTTCATTCATTTAGTTCAGCCACTTAAAGACTGAACTAAAATGAAGAGATAGGAGCTATTTTAACTCTTCTGCTGGGTAGATAGTATGCACCAAAAAAAAAGGTGTAAAAGTTAGCATTGCATTAGCTTTGATAATTAAAACTACTTTTTAGCCTTAAAAACTATTTCAGAAAAAAAATACATAGCCAAAAAATGCCAAAAGGCATTTCAGAGCCTTTTTAGGCAGTTTCATAACCTTTTCATTAAGTAAAATGTTTTCTGTGTGTTTTATCCCAAGTTAATACACGGTTGTCTCCAGGAATGCATATTTTTCCATCCTGAAATTCTCAGTAAGAGGAAAAATGATAATTTATACTTTGATATTCATATATAATAAACACACACATTTACTCAACAACACCTTATTCCGCATTCAGGAGTGTGGCCTTATTGCCATGCAAGGGGCATCCATAAAGATGGTAGCAGCAGTGGATACAACAGGATTTACATCCCACTAAATACTGCAGGAAAACACTGTTATCAGCAAGGAAAGCTGGTAGCATTTAGAAGGTCATCACCTTAACAAAAGCAACAAAGAAGACAAATCAACACTGTTTTGGAGAGTGAACACCTGCATGATGAACACATTACAGCTACAGAGAGTGCTTTAAAAAAAGCCATGTGGAGGCATTTATACATTTTAAAAAGCCATAAAAGAAACTTTTTTTGATTTATTTTTAGTTTCAGAAAGCACCTATGGGTACTCTTCAGGAAAAAAATAATTAGGGATAATGAAATCAATAGAAGAATGAAAAAAAAATCCAAAGACTAATTTATAGAGACTCTGAAAAGGGACAATTTGAAATAGCATAGAGTTCGGTTTCACTATAATTAAACTAAGTGACAGATATTAAAATTAATGTTAAATTGGTCTGGTCCTGTTTAAAAAGACTCTCTCCCCAGTATTAAAAGATATGCGGAATGTACTATATGAGGTCACATGATGCTACTTCTAGCTCAAAAGTCTCCAGCTAAAGACACTGACATGGACCAGAAGAGAAAAAAAATTACAAAATTTGACAGAATAATTATCATCTAACTCTAAATGATTTACAATCACAAAAAATAAACAGCTACATATCTTGCAAAATCAAAACAGAATAAATTTCAAGTTTTGTTTCCTGAAAGTCTGAAATTCTCTGTATCTGTTTCAACCAAGAGACTAAAATACCAGCATAAATAATTTCCCCATCTTATCTGAGAGCATATTCTTCTCCAGGCCATACATCTCTAGATATTGGACAGTTTTTTGCAAGTACTGTAATCTAAATGGCAGACATTTTCAAGATGTGAAACTAACTTAATAATGAAAGTTGTGACAGAATGTGCTCCAGCCATCCTAAAATCTATGCCTTTGGGATCTACCTGCAAAAGGTTCAGATTAAAGCAGTTGATAGGATAACCCCCATAAAGAACAACCAAAAAGAAAAATCAAACAAAGAAAAAACTAACAAAAACTCTCACACAAAACAGCAAACAAATAAAATCCAGCAGCTAGGGAAGCAGTAAATTTGATCTAAGGATTATGAGGTATTTGCCTGAGTAACACCTCTTTTAGCTACAATCGAGAGAGGGGAGGCACACCCATCTCTGCCCCAAAATGTATAATAGAAGAAAAAAATAAATTGGAAGAAGCCAGTGGTGATGAAACAATAAAGAGCATCCAGACACTAGCAGATATTGACATCAGAGAAGTAACAAATTTCTGGGTATGAGTTTCTCAGTTGCTACGAGCAGCCATGCTAATCACTTGAAAATTTCCAGGCTTTCTGAAGCAGATGAACAATACACAATACAACACAGTCCTATTGCATACATCCAAGCAAAAAAAACCCCTAGGAGCAAAAATGTCCATTAGAGAATCTCAACGACACAGATTTGGCAAAAATTCAATTAAAAAGAAAAGCTGTTAGCAGAGGATGGCTTGCGCTCACCAATTAACATGATTTTTGACAGTCTAATGGCTTTTATGGATTTCAACCTTCCAGACTGGCTTAAAACAATAATTCTGTCTTTAAATACAAGAGCCTGGGAGAGTCTTGTTACACAGACATGCAGAACACTTGAATTCTCATTCAGAGTTACAGTATGGGTAATCGGGACAAATATTTCAAATGCAACATAGAAAACCCACATCGTATCCATGTGCTAGCTTGAATTACAAGAGCTGCTCAGAGTAACTATATTAATTACAGCATCTCCTCCACTAGTGCTATCAAAACACCCAAGTTTTTTTACTCATTTCAAACACTTTAGCTACTCAACATTTTAGTTGCAGAATCTACAATTCATTCAGCTCTCACTGTTTCATTTGGCATTCCTCTCACTTGATGAGTATCAGAATCCCTTTCCTTTGGTTTTCTCCTCAGCTGTCTGGCAGTTTGAGATGCCTAAAACAGTTTGGTTTGGGCTTTCAGCCCACTGTTCCTAAACAGTTGCAAACTGAGCACAGATATTACCCCATCAGATTTTACAGATGTCATCTGCTAATGGCTAAATTTATAAAGGACATACTCTACAGCAGTTTCAAAAATAAAATCCTTTTGATTTACTCCACCACTTACCAACCTTTCTCATAGCACCAGACACTCCCTGAAGGAGTGCTTTCTGCAGCTTCTGCAGTATCGCAGTTCCTGTAGAAAGCAGCAATTCACTGTTCGGGGTATGCAGAGCTCAGAGAGCAGAACTGGAACCACCAATTCACATTCTCTGCTAATTGTCCCCAGTCTGAGATCTTTATCACATTCTACAGAGCCTGCCACTCGTGAAAGCTTCTGTGGTAAGAATACTTGGTATTTATAATATTTACTGTATTTTTGTAGAGAAAGAGAAGCACAACTCCATCAGATTTTATGCCCAGGGGATACTGTAGCAGGTGCACAGGTATAATTGCTTGTCGGTGACAGGGCAGAAGCAGGAGGCCAAACAAGTACAGATTCCAGCATATCCTTTACACTATTCCTTTCTATTACAAGGTGTGTCTGACAGGTGTTGGGAGTGTGAAAAGACAGTGAACATCAGATAATGAAACACTCATAAAGCGTCAGGAGGTGAACATGCTGACCTACATAGACAGCACAAGAGAATACTCACCACAGAAACATGAAAAAACCCACTCAACCTCTAAATGAACCAGGAAATAAGATGGAAAACAAAGTACGCCAGGACAATCTCCATTAACTACAGCAATCACAGGACCATGTTCAGTCCAAAGCTCTTGATTTACAGTTGTGTATTTTTGTGCCCCAATGGACAGGAATAGCCAACTATGATAACAAGAAATTGCTTCTTCACAGGCTGTACTGAAAGAACTTCTGAAGATCAATGTTTTCAGGCACAACAAGGATCAATGTCCCATTACAATATGAGCAAGAATCTCAAATGCTCTGCAGGTCTTCCTAAAACAAGCCAGATATTAACAGGCACCAAAACACCCATCTGATAGCATGATCTGAATACAACACAAAGCTGGTTTATAATATAGTTCACCTGGATTCAAACATAGCATTGGTTTCAAAATGAATGACTTGGATTTACATTGTGGGATATATGCATCAATTATTTGACATGCTGACTTGAGTAATATAATTTTCCTGCAGTAGTAGTTACACTTAAGAAATGAAAACTATGATGTAACTTCAATTTTTCTTTTTAGTACCTGGCAGTCTTATTTTCTTAGACTGAAATAAATCCAAAATACTTCTGTCTTCATAAACAGTAATCCTGAAAACTGTTTGCAAGTAAAAAGCAAAAAAGTAGCAATTTTAACCACTCACTTCTACTCTGACATTTCAGCCAGAAGCACCCATTCCCTTCAGGGAAGAGAACAGTAAGTAAAACAGGACAACCACTAATGTTATCCATGCTTTTATCCCTCTGTGACCAGCTGACTGGAAACACCAAGGTTATTCAAAGACTCCGATCCTGTTTTAGGAGACAGAAAAATTAACTTCCTGAGTGTGTGCATTTTCTGTAAGTGCAATATAATTTGACCAGAAAAATAACTAATGTGACACTAAGCCCATTTTTAGCAAAATAAAATCTTAAAAACAGCAAAACAATAAATGAGTATTAGTTATAATTTTGACTTTATGTTCAGAACTTAAGAAACAAAAACCCCCGAACTCTAATTCAAAACAAATCCACATAACTCCAATCTATGTCCCTTACCAGGCTTCTTTTTTCATTTAAAGTACAAGCTTCACACCTGATAGAAAAACAAATGAACCAACCATACAACAACAACAGTCCTGCTCAATTTAGAACTTGTTTCACATTGTGGGGAGAGACTACAATGCTCAAAAAATCCTAACTTACTTACTGGGTATTAGAATGACACATTTTGAAAAATGTACAAGCACTAACTTCTTTTGACGTTTTAAATTCTGTCTTTGCCGTATATAATACATCTCACATTTAAGAAGAGAGACCCTCAGTCACAGAAGTGCTAGATTTTATTCACAGGTTTGGCATTTGTTGAACTGGGATAATATATTAGCAAATTCTCTGAATTTGAAGTCCCAGTTTCCATTTTGTTTCATTTTTCAGAGGTCACAGAAGAGCCAAAACCACTTTATCAAGAAGTGGTGAAGTGAAGCAGAAAAATAAAAACTAAACTCAGACTGAGCATTTATAATCATTTTTTAATCTTAATACATCAGTTTAGGCTTTTTTGTTTAATTACTTTTGACTGGCCTTGTGGCTGAAAGAATGGAAATTATTACTAGGAGAAAAGACAGTGGCAGGAAGGTAATGAGAAAGCTTTTCTAAACTGACATTTTTGGATCAGACCAAATTAGGGGAGACCTGCCCATTTTTCTGTTTTTCCACTCTGCCTAAAATGAGTTGTGGAAAAAGACCACACCTCAGTACACCTGAACTATTGATCTGCCAGGAGACAGAGTCCAAGTTTTCCTTTCTTCATGACACAGGAAATGCTCTTCTGAAAAAAAACCACATAATCAGAAGGGAAACTACATGCAAAGCTGGATATACTACAGCACAATTATTAAAGTGATGTCACAGATTGATGGGAGAACTGAACTCACTTGAGGTTTATGAAAGTGTAGCTTCGGCAAATACCTACAGAGAATTAAAAACAAAACCAAACCACAAAGAACAAGGACAACAAAATATGATAAGCAGCAAACCCAGATGACTTAAACAGGCCTTTGATAAACTAGGAATATTAGGGCCCTTCACCTTTTTCTGTCTCCCCAGCATTGCATAAGTCATCTTTGGGCAAATTATTTTAACATTCCGTTTTCACCTGATAGATCTTTTTGCTTGTACAATCCATTTTGGAGGCATAATTTGTTTTCTTTGCTAAGATTTCATTTCCTCCCATCTCAGAACTTGATGAAATCTATTTCTTAGTTCCTCATCTCCCAGTGAAAGCTGACAACAAGCATCAGACAAAATGTAGCTGTCCCATATGAGGTAATTCATTTCTGTCAAAGATTAGACAATTTTTTCCCTTAACATGAGATGACTGATACTGTTCTGTAAGATCCAAAGGGACAATTTAACCACTTAAGTGCCAAGAGATCCTGAGCATTGGCTTTTATCCTCAAAGCACACAGTCCAATGGTGAAAGCAGATGGAAACCTCTAGAAGGTCTGGTAATTTTCTTCCTTTTGATTTTAGGCTTTGCCTCAGTATGTTTAGGCCTCATCAATTATTTTTCACTTGATAAGTAATGTAATATAGCGCTATTTTGAAACTACATATTTGAGCACTTCTGACCAGTTAAAACTTATTTTCTCATCTATGCAGCACAGGGAGAAAACCTGAGGTATGTTAAACTCATTTATGACTATTCATGAGCTTAATGGAAAGGAATTCTTTTTAATTGAAATGCAGCTCTGGCCTGACATCCAATCTACGTTAAATCACATTAATCCATCAAAACTCAGGGAAACCCAGACCATGTGAGCTCATCATCCCATTCCCTGGCAGTGAAAGAGGGGAAAGGAAAAAGTGAGGTGTAAACCCTGCTGCAGCTTGGGCAGGTCCCGCTCAGCTCCGCACAGCGCCCGAGCTGCAGCACTTCTCCCTTGCCACGGGACTGGGAACATGCAGGACACCTGGGCTCTGTGGGATCAGGGGTGCTTGGGGTGGGCTGACTCAGCTGCTGCACTTCAGTGATGCTCCAAAGAACAGCAAACAGATGAAGAAACAGAAACAACCCAAGCCACCCCTCTTCTGTTTAGCCCCTCGGGACACTTTGGCAAAGGTCTGGCGAAGAAATTGGCCAGGATCAGGCCACAGCCGAAAGCACAGCTTATTATTTAATTTCTGACATTTAATTGAAGCTTTTCCAGAGAGATTAAATAAATAGAGGACAAAACGTTTTGGTGCTGGCATCTGATGTTTTCCTCAAGAAATAGCTCTTGATGCCAAAAATACTTGGGAATCAGCGTTTGAAAGGTTAATTAGATTCTCCATAAGCATTTCAATTATAGGAATGAGAAATTAGCCCATTTAATGCATATTTAATATGTATCCCGACACATCCTAGTTGTTTCAGCTTTCCTCTGCCACAAGATTTTTCTTTTGCAGACAGCAGTTATTAATCGCAACATCCTCTGACAACATCATGTTTACAACTTAGATCACCTCTGGAGACCAAGGGCTACTCTAATCAAGATCTTTAGTTCCAGTAGTTTACTTCTTCCATCAGCAGCACAAAACCTGCTCTATTCACAGCACCACAGCAGCCCAGAAGTGAACTGAGGGCTATGTTTCCCACACCAAATCCTAAATCTGAATTCTGCATGATGAAGCTGTACTTGAAGACCCAAGATACCCTCTGAGTAGCCATGAATTATACACAGAGCTGCCCAACCTTGTTAACTGCACAGGAGTAGTCATGCAGAAATTCTGGTACATAGTGCACCCTCTGGATTTCATTCTTGTTTCGAATTACAAGGAACCAGATGTAGTTAAATAAGCATTTGTGAGATGAGAAAGTTTCATGATTTGAAAGAACAGCTTTCTTTCTAAAAATGTGGCTCTATCAAGTTCAGAATATTTTGCAAGGATAACTAATTGTTCCTTATTTTGAAAGTGTAACTCACAATGGTTCAGCAAGCTATAAATATTTAGTTTGAATTTCACTAATTCAATTTCAGTTAAACTTCTATAAACAAAAAATATTAAGAGTAATTAGAGTTCTTTAACAAGTAACACTTCAAGTCAAATAAACAAGCCTGAAATATTAAAAGTTGGTGACAAATAAAAGGGAGTGGAAATAATTTTGAGAATAAATGGTGATACAGTGACACTGAACAGTCTGTGCTAGGGTTTGAGGGTTTCTTTTTCCCATATCCATAATACTGATTTATAATTTTGCTCCTGAACTCAATAAGACCTCAACCCAATGTCTACCAATCCATGGAGAATAAGGTGGGAGAAAAACTGATTTGTACCATGCTTTGTACAATATCTGCCTTCTCACTTTGTGCCTTCTGTGGTGGGTTTTTTATGTATATGTAATTCTGAAAACATTTGATTAACACACAGGATGAATTTCCCCCAGAGAGTTCTATATTAAATCCAAACAATTTGTCAGTACTGAGCAGACTGACACTGTCTCTGTGTTCCATGGATCTACAGCACTGAGCCCAAATTAGTACTCATTCACAGAAGCAGTCAGAGTCCTTGAGCTTTCAGCAGAAGTAAATGTCTGCTAACAGAACCCAAGGAAATGTTTAAAAAATATATTTTTAAAATTGCTAATCTGTAGCTTTTTTATTTTTCAAAAGTGATCAGAAGCATAGATAATTTTTTAATGAAGAAAATAAAAATTGCTAATAACATCTCTTTTTTTGCCTCCCTATAACTAGGAATTAAGTTATCTTAATGAAAGAACAAACAATAGGCTCAGTAAGTACCTCAGCAGGCTCACACAAAGCACTCAAATAAGAACCTCAAAGATCTGCTGTGACACCCAAGGTTTTACTAGTTGACCATTTATAAATGATAAAAGTACTTCTCAGAAATTGCAGTCTTTGAAATGGAAATAATAGTTTTTATCTTAAATTTTGCCTTTACACAGGTTTGGAAAGTTTTTGTTTCTTTCTTGAAATAGGTCATAATTATAATTCAATCTAAAACTGCTCTGTTCTCCTTGTTCCCCCATGTCCTAGCGTTAATCCTGACCAAAGCCACCAGTTCCATCCTTCTGGGCAGTAAAAGGAAATGTTTTTTAGTTTTCAAGATTTGTAACTTCAATTATTTTCACAATTATTTGCTAAATTTAATTTCTGATCTTGTTCTATAATCCCAGTTACAAATTCTGATCAATTATTTGATGTAACTTCAAATCAACAAAGCTTAAATTGCACTCATATTGCACCTCATGCAAGATTCTGATTTATGAATGCTCTAAGGGTCAGCTATTGGTAGGACTAGCTCAGAAAAAAACCAGCAAATCTTCCCTTGGGATTTAAATCACTCAGCAATTTCTGTACAACAATTTAATTAGAAAAATTAGCAAGGGAATACTTTGGACTACTGCAATATTTTGCAAGTTTTCAGTTTCCTAACAGCAGCGCTTCCCCTCCAGTCCAGAAGGACAGATCTGATTAAGTTGTTGAGAGGAATAGTGGTTCATCTCTTATGGGACCAAGATAAAGTTACAGTCCCTTCACAATTTGCAGATTGCAGAAGGCACCTAAAGTGCATAAAGGTCATTCAAATTAATCAAATATTAATAACTTAATAAGACTGGATTTGATGGAGGAGGATTGTGTGTACATCCATTCCAGATGAAATTGCAGTTAAGCTGATTTTTAGTTCTTTATGCTCTTTTCTGGTCATTTTGCAATCTAAGCATATCAAATATTTTGATATAATTTTTGCTCCTGTAACAGATTTAAGAAATCATTTAACCATTCAGGGGGTAGTAGCTCTCATCCAAACAGGTTTGAGAAAAAGAAAATCTTGTTGCACAATGAGACATTTCTTGAATTATTCTCCTTGTTCTAAAGGAGACCTTTAAGGTGAATTCTGAGTGAGCAGCAGAGCTGATAGAAACAACAATCAGGAGTCAATGATTCGAGGTGCAAGAGGCATGGGGTTTTCGAGGCCAAATCTGTGTTAGAACCTCTCATTCACAAAGCTCTTGACTGCAATTGCCACCTGCAAAAAAGCAATTTGGAAAAGACATTGGAAAGATAAGGTTAATGGAATTTTCCTAAAAACAACTCCTAAGGGATTCTCTGTTAAAAAAAAAAAACGCTTTCCACTTTGGATCTTGGTTTATTTCAGTTATCAGTCTTACAAATTAAGGCAGGCTTCTGACAATATAAAGTGTATAAATACAGTAATTTCACACTCATAAGCTGCACCTGTTATAAGCCACACTTCTGGGTAGCCGGGAAGACCACGGAATTTGTCCATAAACAAGCCGCACCGGGTGATAAGCCGCACTTTTTTTTTGTTTTGAAGAGAGGATCCATGTGCAACAAAGTAACAAGTTAGTAACAGAATTGCGCGATCGCAGGGTTTGCTGTCAGGTGCTCAATTTGCAAACAGTTTTCACAGACTGGCAAAGCCTTTAAACGCAGCCCCAGGCGCTGTTCAGAAGTGGCGCCTCGCCGCATGCTTGCTGTGCGAAGCCGGTGGCCCACCACCCGCTCGCCGTGCAAAGCCAGCGGTGGCTTGCTGCCCACTCGCGGCTCCATGGCAGCTCCCTCCCCAGCCGGCTCGCACTTCCGTGTTGGCATTTCACCAGAATTTGTCCATAAATAAGCCACACCTGATGATTAGCTGCACTTCTGGGATCAGCTCGATTCTTCAGTGAAATAGGTGCGGCTTATCAGTGTGAAATTCCTGTAATATGCAGTCCTCCTTGAACTCTTATAAATTAGCTAGCAGTGAGATTCAAGTGAAAGACCTCAAAATAAGCATCATCCAGACAGCAGAACATTTCTTCCCACAAGTAAACTCAAAACAGGCTGTTTACAATAAATCAGAACACAAGCTCTGTTGACTTTTCTGCTTTATTCAACTTGAGAATTCAGTCTGATAAGGGAGGTACCAGCAGAAAAGCCATAGAGACCATAGAGCTAAAAATTACTGCACCAAAGTAAGAAATAGTATGGAAACTAATGCAAATACAGTGAAATTGTTAGAAATTAATATGGTTGAAAGCAAGCTAAGAAGCAACAAATTACCCAAGTCATTTGGATGTTCATAGATAAGATATTTTTAAAATTTTGTTTCTTTTGTTCTTGTATTTTAGTACAGGGCTGACTGAATACTTTTGCTGAGGGGAAAACTGAAAATACTTTAAACAAATAATTTGTTGAAAAAAACATCCATGGAGAAGTGTGAGGAAATTATTTTATTCTCTTGAACAGAATGCTCAAGGGAGATGTTATTTTCTAATTTTAACACCTAAAATAGAAAACAGGATGTAGTAGATGTGATTTAAGTTAGGGACAGCTGTGTTGAAGTTATACAGTAGGAAATGCAATGGTATTACAGAAAGGATAAATTTAGACTTGGGGACTGAGTGTAAGAGCTTTTTGTACCCAGCAGTACTTTTTGTTTCTGATCCAAATAGCAGAACACAAGCCACTGATTCTGAAGTGCTCTTATAATCACATAGCACTGTGAGTATTTCAGCCCTCACATCAGAATGTCTGCAGACCATAGTGACAATCCTTGTTTTCAGCTCTACGTTAAAGGGGTTCATTTGTACAAAAACAAGGCACTTATAATTCACCTGCAAGTCAGATGCAAACCACAAAGCTCCTTTTCAATCATACCACACCTGGATATTGGTGTGTCCTCTCCCCATCAGTTTGTAAGGAAATAGTTTTGCCTTCCAAATATTTCTTCAAACCATTTTCATATAAAACAAGGACACTCCTGTATTGTTGGGGAAATATTAGAGGAGCACTGCTGTGTCATTTGATCCTTGGCTAGAGTGGGGTCAGTGCCTGGCTGGCACCAATGTATGGGAATGTGTCAAGTCTGACAGCATTGGAGTTCTGGCAAGTCTCCCTCTTGGGAGCAAAGAAAGTGTGGTTTATGAAAAAGGAAATAATCCTAAAAGTTTTGCTCATGATGGCTGTTCATAATAGTAAATTTCTGTTTTACACAGTTTTTCTGTAGGATTAGATCTGTTTAAAGGGTATGATGTAGAAAGATATGGGCAAGCCTAGCTCTAAATAGCTTGTCCCTCCTTCTGTATTTCATGTATCTGCAGCCTCACACGGACAGTGTTATGGAATAGGTTAGACCCTGAAAAACAATGCTCCTGTTTCTATATGTTGGAGAAGCACTTGGATCTATTTGTTTAGCAGAATAAGACACAATCAATGACCCAAAGCTTTCTGTCATTCCTGTAAAATTACAGCTTGTCTTTTCTGTAAGTTATTGAATAGGAATACAAAAATTATTCTTTAATTCATAATTCTATCAGTATTGATACATGAACTATTTAAAGATATCCCAATTCATACTGCACTTTGAACTTAGAGTTGTATGTGCTGTTTGGCAACAAGGGAAACAGAATTTTTTCCTGGGCTGCCTGTGGTGGTTTTTTAGAACTTGAAGGAAAGCTCCATATGAACAGAACTGTAATGTTAGCCAACCTGCCAATCAAGACACTAATCCTCCACACATCTCTACCATCAGGAGACAGATACCTGGAAGCTGGTATGCAGAAGATAAAGGGGAAAGTTGGACAGAAACCAAAAAATGTTCAAAATAAAAATTAGATAGGTATGTCCAGATATATTTTCCTTAGAAAAAAAAAAAATCTAATATGAATGATACTAAAGAATTTTGATCTCCACAGATAAACAGAGCTGTATACACATACCCGTGGCTGTTGCTTGCTTCTAAGTACCCCCTAGAAGAGTATTTTGTCTTTAATGCATTTTCAGACATAGGGGAAGTGTTTTTGAAAGTGGAAATAACTACACTGGTTAATTTTGAGTGACATCAATGACTGTGGAAGGCATATTTAACTATTTAAAGAATGGGAATGTTTTTATAGTCAAGTCTTCAGGTCTGGATACAGTAAAAACATGAATTGGAGAAGCAACAAAACTGCATGACAATATCCAGAAGTCACAGGTCATTCAATATTAAACATTCTGTTATTTTATCCACTGCAAAAGAAAGAAATGGAAGGATCTCTGCAACTGTGTTGTCGGCTTCTACTGTTTTCTGACACATTAGGTTCAAGCAGATAAATTGTAATAATTTAAGCGAATCTTTCCTTTTCAGACATTCTCTTCAGATACTGTAAATAATTCTTCAGTTAATTGTAAATTTAATTTCTATCCATGACTCTTGATCTAGCATATACCCAGGCCATTCATAACTGTAGTTTGACACTCCAAGTTTAGCTGTTTTGACCATGAACATAAGTTACAAGAACTGTTCATGCTCAGTGATGCACTGATTATCATTTTTGAGATTAGGCTCATCTTAAAACTCTGTGTGAAGTTATGAATGAGAATTTTGGGTTTTGTGAATATTCTTGCAATACTTAAAATTGGCTGGCTCCCTAAGTGTTCCTGCCAGTAAAGTAATTTGCTGGAATACTGTTGGAAAGCAAATACAGAAGGGGTGTGAATACAGTCAAAGAGAATTCATTTGCAAATCAAATGGATGGTGGAAGAGGAGTTGCATTCAATGAATTCAACAAAGACACTGTCACAATAAATACAAGAACATTTGGCAAGGATAACCTTTGCAAGACTTGCTATCTGTGTTCTGCAAAGGTATCCATATGTGTGAAGTTCCTATCTCCATGCAGGATTTTGTCTATTCTAACAGATGCAGAACTGGCCTATCTAACAGCTTGCAGAGCCAGATCACTAGACTAGCATTAACATTTAAAGCTGGAACTGAAACAGCTTTTCTGAAGTCATTGTATAAATAACTAGCCCTTGGATATAGGAGGAAATAAAGTTGCATAATGCTTTATTCCTGTTTAATCCTTTATTAAGAAAATAAAGCAAATACTACCATTATTATCACAACAGTGTGGGAAAGAAATTTTTTTTTTTTTAAGTGAATTGCACATTAATAAGAGCTATGTACAGGATATTTATATTTCTACTCTTCTATTCAGGAGAGCTCAGAAAGATAGTCAACAGCATTTAAGGAAAAAAATGCAAAAACCAAAAACCAAAACAAAACAAAAAAAACCCAAACAACCACAAACACAAAAACCGACACAAAAAGACAAAACAAAAGAAACCAGAAGAGTATTATTTTCTCCTAAGATTCATGTAGAAACTGAAAACCAGATCTATTTACCTCATATCTCATGACAGTGGGCAACTCTACTCCCCAGGTTATGGTCACTTGCCTCAGGAAAAATTCCTTCTTCACAGTGATCACATCATGGCTTCCTAACAGTAAGGGCCCATAGCTGACCTGTCCTAAGCATCTACTGGGGTTATGCAAAAAAAAATTGCATTTAATGAAATCATAGTTCTGCAAAGGGCTGCCAAACTGTTTAACACAATGCAGCAAATGAGCAGAGAGCTTACTCCTTATCCTGGTCTGTACTACAATGGTGTCAAAACCCTGACAGGAGATCTCAGGATTCACCAAAACAATAAATGTCCATTTCTGTTCACTAGGCTTTTATAAATGAAATCAGCAATGAAAGAATACAGCCACATTTCTCAAATCTTATCCATACCCTTCCTGGCTATACTGTAATTGGCTAAACATGACAACTTGATTTGTGACTTGACTTATGATTTGACAGTTTGAGACTGCACTTTTTTAATAAATATAATTACATTCATTTTCAGTAGAATAGAAGAATTTAAATTTGAAATCAAGCAAAATCATCCTTTGAAATGTTTATCCTGGCTAATATTTCCAATATTTTGATTTCATTAGATTTCAAAATGAAAAAGTTTTGAAACTATAATTTTTTGTCAGTCTGTTAATTTCTGATAGACTATAGTTAGTATCTGTAGAGACTCAGCAAAAACAAACTCATTGCAAAGCTTGCCTGATACCTTTTTTTTAAAAGAAATAATAAAATAAAAGTACATCCAAGTTAGGCAATGATATTTGTGTGGGGTCCAGCTTCCAGCTAAGTTCTAGAAGACAGTATAGTCCATACTCCCTTTTTCAGTGAGACTGCCCAAAGGAGATTATGGCACACTTGGTCAGTACTGAGTTTGAACCAGGTTCCAGAGATGAAAGCACATGAACTAATCTGTTGAGCTATGAAGTTCACTGCTGCGCTGGTTTATAAAAATCCTATTAGCAGTGTGACTGAGGGGTCAAAAGATAAGATGCCAGACAGCTAGAAATGATGGATCAGACAAATATTTTAGACAAGAAAGGTATTTCTTAGATACGTTGTACTTAACCATGTATTATACACCCAGGAAGTACGGGTGACTAAAGGGTAACCGATTCTTCTACTGCTTCAGAATTTTTAAGTTTGAAAGAGTTTCTGTGCTATCTACTGGGCCATCTTATGTCATAATGACTTAAATTGCATTTTGGCTTCAGCAAGACATTAAGTAAGAAATGCATATAGCATCCATAATTAGTAAATTTGACAAACAAGATTCCATGCATTTTGTACCTTTTACTTCTTGAGACCTCTTATGTTTTCTATTGTCTGCTGTCTAGAAATCCTCTCAGTGTGTGCATTATTTCCCTGCTGGAGGTAAATGGCTTGGCTCAAAGTCCACAGAAATACCTAGCCAGAACCCCAGTTATACCACCAAATTTATATCCACTCAGAATTCAATTTTTAAACTGGAACTCAATTTCTAAAAGAATAACATTAGCAGACTTTGAACTATCAGACATCACAAAAGCAGACAAGTCTTGTTTTGTGAATCATACCACTGCTACAAAATTTATGGTTCTTTCACCCAAGGCAGAATCTGGTACTTACAATCGGTGCAGATTTGGGTCTGATCTACATTTGAACTCTGAAAGAATAAATAGCACTTACAACTTTTGATCAATTGTGGAAAAAATCTTTAAATTTCGAATTCTGAAAAAATTGATTAGTTGTTCAAAAAACATGGTGATATTTTAGTATTTCAATCTATTTAACTCTTTATTTCTACAGAAAACAAACTTGAAGGTCTAAATATGAGATAACTCAGTTGATGCTGAATTTTAAAGCAGATACAAATCAATACCTGAAGCCTCCAATTTTATTGTGAAACTACAGAAGTCATAACTGAAGTTGGCAAGATAAGGAGCCAAATGACTTGAGTAAGAAAAATTAATCTTTATGTGAATGTGAAAAAACACTGAATTCCTGTAAGACCAAGGCTCTAATGGTGTCTGGGCTTTGCCTTCCAAAAAATTGGAAACAAAAAAGAGCCACAGTTTGCTTTTCAAATTGAATGCTAAAAATAAGCAGTGAAGCTACAAAGCTTGGGAAAAAGAAATAATTAAAAATAATTGGTCAGAAAGCATTGTAGAAAAATTAAATTAACAAAATCCTAATGAACAGGATTTTGTAAAGGAAATTAAGCAATAAAAATGAAATTATGAGCTTTTTTCCATTTATAAAGGAAAAAAGAACAAGGAATGAAGTAGCTTGAAAGCCCAGCAGAGGTAACGATAATCTTGGTATGCTTAAATGCAGAGTAATTAAGAGCATATAAAGACAGAACCAGAGGGAGCCACCTAAATTATTGAAATCGGTTCCCTCCCATCACAGTGAAGACAAACAGTAAGTACTTAGTTGAGCGTTATACAGACCATACCTTTTGTAGTTAATAATGCTTTGTAGCTCCATACCTTTCCTCATACCTCATAATAAAGTTCAAGGCAAGTTAAAAAACTAACAGCTGAAATTTCTATATGGCATAGTAGGAAAAAAAAATAAAAAAGCAAAAGCATCCCTGAAGAATTGCAAAATTCAGCAAAATCCCAAGTAATCATAGAAAATGTAGTACCCTTCTAGGTAGGAAGAAAACATTGCTTCATTCCAATCTGTGTGTTTTTATCAGTCTGACCTGACAAAACTTTCCTACCTGATTTCAAATATCTAACCTGAGATTTGAGATTTACACACAGCAACCAGAAACTAGATAATGCAGCTGGATGAAAGAGGAGTACAGTCATTCTGCCAACATAGCACTGCTGGAGATACGGTTTAAATACAAGAAGTGGGAAGCTGACAAAAAGTGCTAAAAAGGGAAACATGTACATTGGATACTGAGGATGGACAGAAGAAGTTCCTAAAAGATGGATCTTGGCTGACCTATACAGAAGAGAAAAAATTACTGTGCTCATGAAGTACAGAGATTTTTCAGATTCAGAAGTGTTACCAGTAATAATGCAACTTGTGGTGCCCATCCTGTCAGCCTGCTATAGCACCAGTCCCATGGGGAGGTATTGATCCTGTCAGGAAAATCCACAAATGCCAGAGGTTTATATAGAGGAGTTCTTCAACTTTATTTGAATAAAGGGAGTGTCTTGGTTTAGGGCAAATTTGGGAGAAAACCTCTGAAGTGCCCCCAGCCTCAGGAAGCAAACCCAAGCAGGCCCTTCCCCAACTGGTTCAGGAAGAAATTTCCTCAGAGAGAAGTAGAAAAAACCTGTTTATTCAACAGGAAAAGCATTGCCCAGCCCAAAACACTGAATAATAGCAAAGAAAAAAACCTCTGGCTGCTTTGAAGAGATGACAAATTCAGAAAGTCTCTCTCCTGCGGCTGGTAGCTCAGTTCAGTCTGTTCTCAGTCCCTGTGGTGCTGCCCAGGCCAGGCCTGGTGGCCACAGGTCCAAGCTCCTGGTGCTGTCCCCAGGTTCCCAGTCCAGAGCAGATTCAAATAATGCCAGGGGGAAAAAAGGGAAAAAAATGCACTAGGGAACTTCTCTGCTTCAGTTAGTCAAAAACTACAGTAATTTCACTCACATAAGCACGCCCTTTTGACTGAAATTTTGATCGGAACCTGGAAGTGCGCCTTATATG
>VRYO01000617.1:2409280-2424786 GCA_009812075.1 Sialia sialis | reverse complement strand
TCAGCAGAGACACTCAGACCAGTTTGGAGACATTAACACCCATCCTTTCACCCATCTAATAAGGACCTTGCACACATCTTTCCCCTCTGTGCCCTGACTGCCTCCCTGGTCTGCAGAGGGTTCTGCTCCACACACGGCTGCACCGCGTTTGGTCACAACAGGATCGTAGGAGATCTGTGCTTCCAAATGCTCAGGGCTTCAGCACACACCCTTTGACATGTTACTATAAACACTGCATCAGTGGGGAGTGAGACACCCCTCTCCTCATGCCATGTGTTTTGTACAGGAAGGCTATACAATTTCTTTCTCCCCCAGTGCTGTGGGCACCTCAGCTGACCCAAGGATGCAATCATTGCTTCAAGGGCTGATAGTCTTAGAAAGGGCGACACAAGACAGATTGCACCACTTTGTCCAGAGACGAAACTTACTGCACTGTGCAAAAGGCAAAAATACTAAAAATAAGTGTATAGTTTGGGGTTGGTTTCTTTGTTGTTGTTGGTTTGGTTTTTTGTTTTGCTTTGTCGGTTTTTTAAAATTGAAATTCAAGTGAGGAAAGTTGAATACTGTATTTCATATTTTTTTGTTAAGTAGAAGAAGTTTGGCTGGAGTTCGGGATTTTTGAATTGCAATTCAATGGAGAATAAAAACTGGAGATTAGTTCATTGCAAGAGGAATATAACCGGTCCATGAGTGACATACTTGCAGGAAAGACTCTTGTGACTTCAGGATAAACCAAGGAGGAAGAAATAACATCTTATTTGGATTTCAGGATTTAGTCCTGCAGAACTCTTTTGTTAAAATATTTTTAAGTAACAAGAATTGCATATTTTATTATTTCTATTTAAAACAGTAAAAACAACCCCAGCCCTCAAAACATCCCTCAAACAACTCCAAAACCCCACAGTATTTTGACCAACTCTAGAGGCAGTTACCACACAAATTCCTATTACTACTGACAACACAACCAGCTTACAATCATTAAATGGTTTGGGTTAAAAGCAGCTTTAACGCTTATCTTGTTCCATCCCTGCCATGACAGGGACACCTTCTACTGTCCCAGGTTGCTCCAAGCCCCCTCCAACCTGGCCCTAAACACTTCCAGGGATGGGGAAGCCACAGCCTCTCAACATAAACTGTTTCAGTATCTCACCACGCTTATCATAATTTTTTTTCTCTTACCCAATTTAAATGCAATGTATACTTTTGAATATTATATAGAGACTGTTTCATAAAGTAATGTAATATTCCTTGTCTTATGTGACCTAAGAGTATTTCTACAAGATATAGCAATAAAAATTAGGATTTTTAGTGTAAAATTTTATATGCTTCCACTTACTTCCTTTGACTAGTAATAGTGTCACAGCAAACATGATTTCCTTCAGTGCCCATAGAGATTGAAAAGCTCAGATTAATTCTGCATACTCCAAGAACAATTTAATTATTTTTTTATTTGAAGGAGGTGACAAACCATGTTATTGACACTGGAATCACTGAAGGATTGCACTCAGGAAATTAGGCTTTTTCCCACCCCAGACAAAAACACTGTTTTCTCAAAACATTAATTTAATATCCCTCCTTAACATGCTTTTAAAGAATTGTAGTGTCACAATGAGCATAGAGTCACGTGCCTGGAAAATGATTTCTATCTTTTAATAATTTCTCTCTTTTAATGCATATTTTGCCATCAAAGGTGGAGCAACACTTAGTCCTTGCTATATCTGTATCATTTTGTGTGAGAAGCTCTGTGTGTTATATCAAGCCCTCTAGAAATATAAGAATTTCCCACTCCTAGTGCACACCAATTTCCTTACACTGCACCGTGTATCCTTAGAAATGCCTATAGAAACATCTTAAGTGTACCACAAAATATTTTGCAGTGCAAAGATGTTCTTGCCATTTTTGTTTCATTCTCAGAAGCTGTCCTAGGTTCTATCTCCCCTCTCACGTGGCTTAAAAGAAATTATACAAACCTGAGTCCTTAATTAAGAAAGGTAATACATGCCTCATGTTTCCGTTCAAACTGACAATGCACTGGGGACAATTTGATGCTGTTTCCAAACAAAAACAGACTAATTAGTACTTAAAAAATACTTTACCTCAGCCAAAATTTCCTCATTGGCCATGACTACCTCAATTTGGACAATGGCATTTCTCAGTAATGGGATCATAACACCCCTTTGCTGTAAAATCCTCTGCAGAACACTGGATGCTGATGCTGTTTGGAAGGGGCACATCAAAGTCATCTGTCACCTGAAATACTTGTTTGGGAAACCTTCTGTGCTAGTAAAATCCTGAAATGCAGTGATATGAAACTGGAATGCTTTTTCCTCTTTAAATTTCAAGTTTCAGTGAATATAAAGGTCTATATAGCATGGCAAGCTCGTGTGATAGAAAGCATAGCCAGTAGATTTTGTGTAATGTAGATGTGATTCCGTACTGATGAATTCAACTTACACTGCACTGAAAGTAGGAGTGGTACAGAACTTTTCTGTTACCTCACAGTAAGTTGCTGTAAATCGGTATCAGCTCTACTCTTTACAAAACATTGTGTTGCGCTAGAAATTGGAAACTGGACTTCATGTCAGCACAGATGGAAAGACTATTAAAAAAAGAACTCCTTTCCCCAAAATAGCCACCAGTTAGCTGTAAGCTTGAGAGAGACATCTTCAAAGTCACAGGAAAAACAATCTACTGGTCAGAGAAATGATCAAATATTAGGAATCTGAAAGCAGAGAAAAAAATAGAAACAGTTGTAGCTACTCCTTTTATTTAAGTACAAATGTCTTGTAGATATAGAGGATCAAAGTCACATTAGTAGTTTTTCCTAATATCTCCCATATGTGTTATTCATATCATATACAGGACTGCTTCACATGGGCTATAAGTTTATGAACATTCTGAAGAATATATATAAAAATACATGCACATTTTGACACATGTACATACATAAATCTTCTCCCTCCACTTTCATCTCCTTTCATTCATCTCCCTCATCACAGATGCACACACACCTCTGCTGAAATGAAATAATTCTCACTGCTTGAGTTGGCTACAGTCTTAAGTTCAAACTAGTGATTTTTTTTCTTCTGTGTTCACATCTATATTTTTTCTCTACAGGATTTCAAGCTTGAGAAGCATGAAAGATAGAGTGAAAATAAATTTGAATTCTATATTACAAAAAAATGTGAATATCAAAAGATTCTTTCACAGCTGTGTGACTGCTGGCATTTGTAAAGAGTCAAAGAATCCTGGAATATAAAAAGGCAGAAACACAGTTGGTTTTTCAATCAAGTGTATGGAGAAAAAGCAAAAGAAAAAAAAATCTGTAGGAACAGCAAGAAGGTCTAGGGGTGGGTGAAAGGTAAAATCTATTTCCTTAAATTAAACAGTCATTTCTAGAAACACTTGAGCAGGAAGGTGACATAAAAGATTGACATATGCAGTTCTACTCTTTAAACTGTGGTTTGCATTTTAACAGCAATATAAGGAAGATGTCTTTGCTTATTCCTTACTTAATTGAAGTGTCTATTTAGAATGACATTTAATAAAAGATACAATTTTTGTGTAGTTATTATTTTTATTACCAGAGCATCTAAGACTTCAAGGTATAAACCAGAACCTTGCTGTGATAGTGATTCAGGTATTGAGAAAGGACTTTGTATGACTCTGAGAATGCTCCATATTCTGCAATGCTAATGGGAAGAACGAGACAGGACTACTTCTTTAATCCCCCCAGTGAATTCCTGTCTGCTGTTCAAAAAATGTAGCAAAAAAGATCATCCATTGCTAGAAAGTTTCTGGCTCAAGAGGAACAACAGCACACAAAGACTCAGTGAGACTGTACTGCTTAGTTTGCCCTACCAGCAACCTAATAATGTCTTGTAGTCTCCTGGGAATAAATGTTAAAATGAATATCATACAATTTTTGGTGCAAAAGGAAAACTTCTTCCACTATGTTCTTCTGAAACATTTTAAAAGAGACAAAGTTTTTAGTGAAGTAGAAGGAAAGCTGCTTACGAAAGGGTGATGCCTGTGTTCAGTTTTATAATTTCTCATAATTTGATCCTTTTCCATTTCCTTACTTATAATCCTCGAGTGATACTCACTTTTCATGAATTCACCACCTCCCAGGCTGGTACCAGTTACAATAACTCATTGTTACTAAAGAAGTTCTGTTCTGAGGTTTTCAATAACATTTCAAGTACCTAGATGCAGACTTGCCACAAATTGCAAAAATTTTGTATTTCTGTGTTTTCAGAGCCTGATCACACCCATTAGAAAAACTTCTCTTTTTGTCAATTCTATTAATTGTAACAGGTTCTTCTAGCCTGACCAAGATAAAGGAAGTAAGATAAAAAGACTGTTTGGATGTCCTGTAACAGGGAGAAAGAGGATGCTTGTTGGTTTTAATTAATTCATATAGAGCTAAGTATTAGGTTTGCTCTATATCCTCACCACATATGCATACAGAAACCTACAGACACTAACCACAAGTTAGTTGGTTTGTATATTACATGATTAGATCTTGAAGGTCCCTTGCAACCCAAACCATTCTATTATTGTATGACTACAGTTGCTGCAGTAAAAAATATATGCCAAAAATCAGAAATCTGACATGCTGATAGTTAAAGAGCTAAATCTGTGAGCAAGACACAAGCAATGTTCTTTACATGGCAGCTACAGAAAAAAACCCCATAAATACTGAAACTTTTCTAAATACTTTTTTACGCATTATACAGGCACTGTTGTAGGAAGGGCTGCTCATTTGAAATTTGCCAGAAACTTATTAGAACTGTTTACTCACTATTACTATATTTCAGTTCATTGGATATCATAATTTTTAAAGGAATTAAAAGGAATTACTGATTTTTTTCTAATCTCTCCTATTTGTTGACTCTTAAACTGGCAAATACACAAAGCCTGACAACTACGCACTCAATTTTATTTTATGTGGAAAAATTGCAAAAAATGCCATTATGGATGCATATGGTTCAGATATTTTGATTTTTGTCTTTAGATTTGCTTCAGTCTCCTCTCTTGAAGTGTTTGTAAGTCATCAGAATATTGGTGGCTCACAAAAATGTCTTTTTATTTTCTTGTGTACATGTCATATAAAAATATATCATATGGAAAGAGCATAGTTGCTAAAATATAAAGTTAAATGTCAATTGGAAGAGAGAGCATTTGATCTGCATTTTCTGTGGACAGCTTGCCCTTTGGATAAGCAGCTACTGTAATTATAAAAAACCTGGGAATGCTTTGCATGGACTTTGCTTTTTCCACATAGACCAGTATATAATGTTTTCCAGCTAGATAAGCTGGGTTTGTCCCTAAAACTGAACAGAATAAATGCAGCTGTCTATGGGGCAAGAGTGTCAGCGGAGACTGAACTCACCTATGGTGAAAGTGTCCTTTAAACGTAACCATTCGAAATATTAGAAAAGTTTAATTAGAACAGGTGGGTTCTGGAAAAGATTTTAAGTAATTTTAATCAGAGCTAAATCAATTGCAGTAGGGAAGAAATTAATATATACATATGTGTCTGTTTATATTTATCATTATAATGAAAATATCCTGCCCATTACATGAGAATCCAGTAGTGCCCCCTTAAACAGGCGTAGCTAGGAATGAGAGTACCCATGTGTACTACCACAGGTTTTGTTTTACTTGCCCTGAGTTCTGTGTAGCACAGCTTGATAAGATGCAAAATGCAAAGCTAATAAGGCAATCTACAGTAAATAAACACATATCTCTAATGAGCTGAAAAAGTAAAAGGTCAGAGGCTAAGGAATATGTCCAGCTGTTGGAGTCCCAGCCTTCAGCATCACACAGTCAACTGATTTTGAATTCTTGAAATAATACTTGAAATTGTAGGTGCTTTTCATATGAAAAATAAAATAGGATCACAAGACAAAAAAAAAGAAAAGAAAAAAGAAAAAAATGAAGTCTTTTCAGCACACCTTCAGAATTGTTTTTTATGTTTTCTTTTATATTCTATTCAGCTTTTATCAAAGTGACTATATCAAACTAAGCTCCTCTCAGAGGGCACATCATTTGAAGCCAGTAATGCCAGAAGAGAAGATGCCTTTTCAGAAATGCTTGCATTTTAGCTAACTGCCTTTTTCTCCTTGACCAGTTCTAAGTGGTAAACTCTTCAAACTTCCATTCAGCTCCAGAAAAAAATATTTATTCTTTTGTTTGCAAAACCCTTAAAAATATGTAAAACAATTCTGATACTTCCACAACAATGTTCTGTCTTCAGAAAGCCTTTAGAAGAGCATTAAAACACTGCCAAAATTAACATGGAGTTAATTTCTCTCCCTTACATGGTGTCAGCTCATAGGGAAAGAAATGTAAAACTGATTTCTTCTCCCCCTCTCATATGAACTATGCTCTCAAGCGGGTAGCTGGGTGACTTGTCAATTAAATACTCAAATGTTGTGTTCCACACAGCAATAGGTATGCCAAGCTCAATATCCCTATTTGTGGGTTTTAATAAAAAACAATCAATTTTAAATAGATCAGAACTGGAAAATGTATGTTTGAATAAACCAAGCAGTCATATCAGTTCATAACTATATACAAACACAAATACAAATTAATCCTGAAGATTCATTTTGTCCACAGAAAAAAGCAACTCCTGAACACTGCTTATCAGCAACACTGTGCTAAGTCAGCAGCCAGTGAGGGTTGCCTTCAGTGGCTCTGCTCTGAGTGTTTATTACCTTTGTCAGCACTGCTGGTCTCAGCCTGATCCTGCAGTCCTTGCAAGTTCTGCACTGTGAGCAAGAGAAGCACAAACATTGGCAGCTCAGACTCCTGAGTGCCTCGTGGATAATGGACATGCTGTCCAGGGAATGGTTCTGTTTTTTATATTATATACTAATGATATTTACTCAAACTTGAGAGCAACTGCAAGTAAAACAAACATTGCTTTGACACTAGGTTTAAAGAGGAAAGAAATAGACCAAGGAGAATATTTGTCTGTGTGCTTCAATGTTAGCTGTGTTTTATGACACAGCATTTCTATGGGAAAAGTACGGTGATACTGTTAAAGGATGTTTTATTACAACTAAATAGCATTTGGAACAAGCAGCCGTGTTTTTGTCCCCACAAGGCTGACAGAGAGGCCTAGTAATTGGGCAATTCTGAGTAAATGATCTTTAGTATTATTCCTTTAACTAAGGGATATATTTCATACACCTCCAGAAACAGCAATGCACTTATAACAGCAGATAAATTAGCCCTTTGCAATTTTTCATATTGTCATTTTGCTTCTATTGGTTAGAAGCCATCTACCAAAAATTTATTACAAAGCATAAAATATGAGCAGATTGCCCATCTAGCAATTGTTTATGTAACTTGTGAAACATTTATACTGAAGTCTTATCATTCTTCCTTTCACATATTTTGATTTTGCTCTTCCACTATTACAGAAAAAGCAAAAGAGCATGTCATGATGTAAATTCAGATTTCTTTTTCCTTTCTTTAAAATTTAGAGCCTTCTGACATTTTCAGGAAACTAGAATGTCAGACATAATCAGTAATTCATTTAAAGTAATTGCCTTTAAAATTGTCTTAGGTTTCTGTTATGTCTTTCAGTTAAACATGAACTGTAAATACTCTTAATATGATGTTGCAAACTGAGATTCAAGCTAACTGCTTTGCAGACTCTGGCTGCTGCTCTGCTACATCAAAGGATCATGAAACCTACCATTAAAATGCAGCCACCTCTTGGTGAAACAGGAGCAATCAACAACAGGTACAACACAAAGAGGAAGAATATTGCTTAGACAAAACTGCAGGGAAGATTTCTGTAGGCAATGGGACCTTAAAGACAGGTTCAAAACAGAATTAGTCTGATGAAACAGGAACAGGAAAATGACTGTTTGGGGCTACATGGCAAGAGGCACTGAGACAGGACCTTCAGGGAGCAGTGGACACACAGGGCTAAGAAAGGTTGTTAGGTTGTTGTGTTTTGCTGCTTTGCTTGTAACATCTTCGTGGATCCAAGGGAAAGAGCCTTGTGCAGCTGTAGCTTTTTGTGGACAAAGAATTGTTCAATTCCAGATATTTTGTTTAAATTTCTAAAAAGTTAATAGGAAAGAATCTCTGAGGAGGTAGCTAATCCTCTCTTGGAGTCTGACAAAACCACTTTGAGTGTGATGGTGATCAGAAGTATAAATGGGTGGAGACCACCACAAGTCTCACAACACTAAAATGTCACTTTATTCTTATAAAATTAATAATGAAAAAAATCCTGAATTTAAGAAACAAAGTATATTCACAACCTTTTCACTCCTATGCAGTCAAGTTGCCACTTGCATTTAAGCTATTATCGAGGCACTTAATTACAAGAATTTCACACTGATAAGCCGCACCCATTTCACTGAAGAATCGAGCAGATCCCAGAAGTGCGGCTAATCACAGGTGTGGCTTATTTATGGACAAATTCCAGAGAATTGTCAACTGGGAAGTGCAAGCTGGTGCAGGTGCTCCCTGCCCCTCAGCAGCCACGCAGGGGAGTGTGAATGGGCAGCCACGGCCAGCCCCTGGGTGTCAGGAGTGGAGTGAGGGAGCGGGAATGTGTGGGCACAGCTGGCCCCCCGATGTCAGGAGCAGAGCAGGGGAGCGCCCTCTCTGCCGTGTGGGGAAAAAAAAAAAACAAACAAGAAAAAAGTGCAGCTTATCACCTGGTGCGGCTTATTTATGGACAAATTCCATGGTCTTCCTGGCTACCTGGAAGCGCGGCTTATAACCAGGTGCGGCTTATGAGTGTGAAATTACTGTACTTTAAATCAAATACAAATCTCTTTAGGAAGACTAGCACTGAATGTCAAACAAAACTGAACTGCACAACTTCAGTGATTAATCCTCCAGTGACTGACATCTGAACATTTTAATTGCATAAATATTCCTCTATATCCAGTAACGCTTCTTAATACATGAAGTTTGGAATTGTGTGACTAAATGCTGCCATTAGCTAGATTGAGGATTCCTGATTATTTGGACTGTACACAAATTGCTTCGCAGCAGTTCAGTTGCAATGTTAATGCAGCGTGTGATCATTGAAATGCACAAGAGCAGCAAAATGCAAACGCAGACATTTGTTTTCCAGCCAATCTGATATAAGTGTAATTCATATCACTGTAATGAGGCCTGCTTACTTCCTGTCTTTTTTGAAGTCTCTACACCTTCTCAAGGGCAAAATTGTTTTCTAAATAGAGTCTGCCTGAATTCTGTTGAAGTACTCCATCAGAAACAACTAAAATAGCTCTTATTTACATATGGACCCCATCCTTATAATATTTGCATGTTGTCTGAAAGCCTTCTAAATCTATAAAAAGTCACACACTAATTTCTTAAGGATCAAAAAATTGCTTAAGTAAAAAAAAACATAAAATGCAACTACAAGTCAAGAACAAAAAAGGGAGGTACAGTACGTGACTATGTATGTGATAGAATAACAGATTTTGCTACTATTTCAGCTTACTTAAGCACATTAATAGCAAGAGGAAGGCCAGCACTTAGCATCTGGAATGTTTGCTGGTTAAAACTTAAGCATCAAAAACCTCGGCCTCCTTCACCAGTCCCCCCAAACCAATAAAAAGACCAAACCAACCCCCAAACAAACACCAAGCATCTCATATCTTCAAAACTGGAGTACTAATCTCATGAAATAAAAGCAATGAAAAGAAGCAAAACCCATCCCATTTCTGATATTTTGGGTTTCTTATTTGTAATGCTATCCATCCTAATGCTTTTACTGGGAAATGTTACTTGAGCTCATTGGCTGTCAACCACTGACATTTGGGCACCCCTAAGAAAAGTGCTTAGTAAATTGTGTGTGCAGCAGCCCAGTATTGAACAGCTTAATATTCTTTAATATGCTGTAGCGTTATCTACAGCCCTCAAATTTATCTTTTGGCTCTCTTTTTCTGTCAGGAAATAGGCAACAAATGTGTGTGCATATAGGCCATTGTGATGACTCAGAAAATTTTGGCTTTTTAAGGAAACTGTTTCATACAAATCCTCCATTTTCACATGTCTGTTTTCACTCCATATTTACCAGATGTCACAACTTCACTTTAGTTCATGCATCACAAAACAGATTCAATGCTGTTCTTTTCTGTAATCCTAAAACAGATTTAAAGATGACAGGTAGAAAAAACTATTTTAGTATTGCTTTCATTGCCTGCCTCTTGTCACCTTAGAAAGTGGCAGAGGAATGCTCTGCCTCAGCTAAACAAACCTTTGGAAATCTTTGAATCCTGCATCTGATATATTGGTTTAATTGGTCCTATTTTTATCAAGTTAAATTAAGTCTCCTGCTCTTGAAGTAGAGTAACACTGAAAGAGTTGCCTTAATTTCATTTTTACTGTCTTGGGGCAACAGAAAAGCCTATGTAATCCATCAGGAGGCACTGATTCACTTGTGATAGCAAGTGTAGCTGAAAACACAAAAAACCCTTTCCCAGTCAGAATTTGCACTCATTCAACAAGTGCTGGATATTCCAGGGATAGACAAGAAAAACTATGCTCTATTTATCACTTTTGTCCCCCCAGAGATATACTCTAAATGTATGCTATAACTATACACTAAATATACACTTACATTAAATATGAACATGGCATTTCACATCTAATGGGAAACTTTAAATGTAAATGCAATACACAGTTTTGTCAAGCAACCTCCCTACTGACACTGGCAAGTAATCCTCTTTGGAAATTCCCCACATTGACCTAACATGTCCCAGTCAATCATATCCCTTTCTCCAGGAATCACCACAAATTTTTTTGCTTTCTTTTTCAGAAGGGTCTTGCTTTGACCAGCATTTTTTTTTTTGCATATCAAATATTCATTCTATCATAATCACTATTAATGAAAGGAAGAGCAGACTTTGTTATCTTCTAACCATCTATTTCCTTAACAGAATCAGCAGGAAATAGATCAAAGGCTGACATATCCAGCAGAAAGTGTCCATTTCCTGACCTTCCCTTTTGCCTTGTTTGCAGAATTTGGGAAGCATTTACTTATCTTCTTTCCCCCTCTCTCCCCTTGCTCTTTGCATCCAAGGCATTTCTGGTACCAGGAGAGTAGAGTGCTCTTCCATCCAGGTCTTGTCTGTTGACCCCCTGCAGCAAAAACTTCCTTATTACCACTCTGTGCTCTAAGGATTTATTTATCACCATGAGCCATTGGTTCAGAATACTTTCAGATCTACTCCACAGTAGTATAAATAATTCCACAGCACAAAGGCAAACTTGGGCTTTGCCCTAAGAATACAACCCCTCTCAAAGCCTTCTGTAGGTCCCCACACACCTAAGTGAGGGGTTTTGGAGTTGGGAGTGTATGCGGCTTCTTCTTAACTGAAATTGCCCTGTCAAGAACAGGAACTGCAGAGGATGAATTTTAACATATAAAGCCTAGATATTTTTATTTTTTTCAATGGAAGATCATTTAATCCTTATTAAAACATAAAACAACTAACCAGAATAATAATAGCTAAAGAAAGCACAAATAGACAGAGAAAGAATGAGAGTATATATTCTATTCATTTGCTTTAAGATAGCCTACTAAAAGATAGGATGAAGAAAATTTCCAGGAAGATGGATTTAGTTTGACAGTATATAAATAGCCTGAGCTGAGGACGTAACAATTGCTCTGCCTCTTCTAACACTGAGCAGGGTAGTAACTGAACTGAGCTGACTACAGAACTGGAATATTTTGCAGTTTAGATTTCTTCTAACCAGCTCAAAAGATTTCACTGTTGCTCTAACACACAAGCCTTTGATGTTTCCTCATCTTTACATCATAGAAGGAGCTCAAAGGGTTAATTAAAATTTAATGATATCGGCAGTACTTTGAAAAAGTTATGAACTTGGGTGAGATCAATCACTTTCTTGGACTGTCTGACTTCAAAGCAAACATTATGCAAAGGAAAAAATTCTCTCATTCTACATTGAATTCATAAGCAAGGATTTCCTCATTAGTGGTCTGTGCATGGAGGAGATTCCAAGTTCAAACTGGAAGAGGTGAGGTGCCAAAAAAATGGTTAATCAGAATTTCATGCCTTTGATGCTTGTCACATGTTGAATGAATGCATCACTGCAAACCAGGGGACACTTGAACAGTCCCAAAATAGGAAATCAGGGATTAAGGCATGAGCAATATTTTTTCCAAATTCAGAACTTGTTTGCAGAGATTTAGCTAAAACCTCATTAGCTTGTTTATTCGCTCTTAATGACATTCAGCAAAATGTCAACCGAAATAACAAAAGTAAAGTTTTTAAAAATGTATATATCTGTAGTCTGCATTTGTATTTTTATTTGTTTACTATCTACATTTTATTTGAGCTGACAGCTTTCACTTGCTGCAATCTTATTCTGACCTGAAGGTATTACTGTATTTTCTAAGACAAATGCACTTCAGATGACAAAATTATGAAAATCCCCTATAAGAGATCTGAGTTTACCAGTGACTAGTTAGATTTATCATGAAGATTAAGAAAAATTGATTTTGATGCGCTCAAGTGTTGACAGTAAATCACCATCTCTGCTTAGAAACAGCTGGGTAGGGAGCCTGATTCAGCTCCAGCCTTGTGCCTTCCACTGATTCCAACACAAACCTACTTCGCAAAGGTGGAAATACGCTCTGTGGTATGATTCCTCCTGGAGATTGGTTTTATCACATATTTAATATTGTTCTCCATAAGCAATTACGGGATGTATTCAATATGTTGGAAGCTCTACAGTTCTCAATATAATTATACACTCACCATGAACCAGTTATTGCCTCACTCAATACTTAAAATATATGTCTGGGTTTTAAATATATTTTTTCATTGAATGACTCCTGCTTGCAAATTTCTTTTTTTTTTTTTCCATTTCTTTTAAAATATCCTGCTCTAGACATAACTCTGTTCAGAACCACCAGGTATGATGTTGGGGACACAGCACAAGGGACAAGTAAAACTGCTTTGTGCAGAAATGGTGTACCCTGAAAGGTTTAGTGAGAATGATTTCCGTGAAATGTGCATCCACCTTCCTTTAAGGACTTCTTCAGACTGTTGTGATTGCAGGACTTGCATCATTTATACAAAGAAAACCATGGGCATGGCAGTCCCTGTCAAAGAAGTACTGCAGAGATCCATGCCCTCTCACGGTAATGCCTGCTTTCTTTTCAGCTGCTCTTTACTAATGAGAAAGCCCCAACTTTGGTGGGGTTGTTTTGTTAGTGGTTTTTTGGTGTTGGTGGGTTTTTTGTTTGTTTGTTTTGTTTTGTTTGTTTTGGTTTTTTGGGGTTTTTTTGGGGGTGTTTTTTTGTGCCAGCAGACTTTTATTCAATTCAAAATAATGGTGATTTGCCAAGTCACCCTGCAAATCTACATCTTCTACTTAATAACTGAATTAAGGGGAAGGCCAACAAGGCTGAAATCCTACTGGGAGTCTGATATTGTCCACCTAGACAGAAAGAAGAGGCAGATAACTTCTATAAGCAGCTGGAGAATGTTCCAGGATCATCAGCCCTTCAACCTACCAGACATCTGCTGGGAACTTAATGCAGCAGAAAAAAGGCAGTGAAGGAAGTGTTGAGAGTGTGTGGAGGATAACTCTTTGTTGCAGCTGGTGAGTGAGCCCAGCAGGGGAGGGATGATGTTAGACCTATTGTCTGCAAATACAGATGGGCTGATGGGACATGTGATGGTTAAAAGCTGCCTGGGGCACAGTGATCATGAAATTATAGAATTCTCTCAAAACAGCAATCTGAGAGTACAGGAATAGGCTGTCCTTGTGTGTTGAAAGATGAGCCAACAAGGAAAACGTCCAGACTGGATGGGCAATGAGGGTTTGAAGGAATTTAGTAATTAAAAGAGGATGTATCATCTTTGGAAGGAGAGTCAGATCTCTCAGGAAGTATTTAAGGGTGCCCCTAGAGCATGTAGGAAAAAAATAGCTCAGTTTGAACTTAATTCAGCAACTTCTGTAAAGTTTAACAAATATATTAATGGTAAAAAGGAAGGGTAAGACCAATCTATGTTCTCTATTGGATGAGGGAGGTGGTGCCTGGAAAGGCTGACCTTGAAAAGAGACTAGACTGAGCAAAAGGAATAAAATAGATATTTATTGAAAGGATACACCTTGGGTAATGCAAGAGCCTGGCCGGGGCTACACCCAAATCAAATCCAAGATGGATCCCAATCATGAGTTTTTACACTTTTATAAGTTTTGGTTGATCTAGATATTGGGGTCGATTCTCCAACCACAACCCCGGTTATGAAGTTTCATACCCCTGGTTTGCCCCCTTCCCTTCTGTCTTGGCTTGGAAGATGTGTCTGCTAAGGAAGGCAGGAGCCTCTCCTGAAATGGAGAATGTTCACCCCCTCCCTCCAAATTATTATAATTTTGAAATTAAGGAGCTCTCAGGCAAAGATCTGGGAATAGAAATAACAGTTCTTTACTAGGAAAATTAAAATAAAAAGGCAGTAATAGAAAAGAATAAAACACTGACGGAGTCAAAATGCAACTTGACAACAAATCAATCAGGGTGTTTGTAGCAGTCCCATTAAATGGTGGCTGCGGTCCTCCTGGAGAGACAAATGTGGTTCTGTTGAAGCAGTGCTCCTGTAGAAGGTGCAGTTTTCTTACGAAGGTCCAGAGATGATGTAGAAGAGTCTGGTTTTCCTCTGGAATACAGTGGAAAAAGGCTGCCTTGATGTTCCAAATCTCAGATTTTATCTAGGTAGGAAAGGCTTGGCTCCTCCTCCTGGCGGGAGATTCCCTCAATGGGATGATGTAATTTTATCAGTCATGCAGTGGGGCTCAATGACCCATTAACAGGAGATATCTCCCTGGAGGAAGTATGGGCTGTGGAAAAGAAAAAAAAGCTCCACCTGGTTTTAACAGATGACGACAGAATACATACTTTTGGTTGCATCCTGCTTTGCAACCCAAGACACCTGAGACATTGTTTATGCTTTTTGAGTAATGGATGTCCTTTATTCTCTAGCTAGGAAGGAATTGTTTTGTGTAACTAGCCTGTGGAGAGAACTTACTTACGCCTAATATGAAGTTTCAGAATTACAGATTAAGCAGCAGAGAATCTGAAAAATATAAAAACTAAAACCCAAGGCATCATACTTAGTAACTGCAGAAGAGGTCAAGGTAGAAGTGCTTAACACCTTCTTTGCCTCAGTCTTTAGTGGAAAGACAGCTTGTCCTCAGGACAACTGTCCTTCTGGGTTGGTAGATGGTGTCAGAGAGCAGAATGGTTACCCAGGAGGAGGCAGAAAACTGCTGAGCTGCTTAGATGTTCATAAATCTATGGACCAGATGGATCCATCCCAGGGTGATGAAGGAGCTGGCAGATGAGCTTGCAAAGCCACTCTCCATCATTTGCCAACAGTCCTGGCTCACTGGTGAGGTTTCAGATGACCCGAAGCTGGCCAATATGACACCCATTCACAAAAAGGGTAAGGAGGATCCTGGCCAGTTAGCCTGACCTC